>JAVCKT010096770.1:0-12564 GCA_032273925.1 Rhynchotus rufescens | reverse complement strand
CACCCATCCACACTTCACCATGCTGGGCATTGTCATGGTGACTTTACTTCAGTGAAGAAGTACAACTTCTCTCTCCTTCTAGAAGATCTGATTGTTTAGAAAAAATGTCTATAAAGCTGAATTGCTTATTCAGTCTGCTTCTCACCATCCTCTAGACTTGCATATGAGAAAGAGCAGTTTATAAATCCGTATAATCTATAAATAAAACAACTGAAACTTGCAAAAAGAAGGCAGCTGTAACAGCAACTTGGAAGAATATATGCTTTAGCTGAGCTGAAAGAGTAATTATCATATCTTTTTGTCACACTGAAAAAGATGAAGTCCTGCAGAAACCTTTCCTGACCCCACTGACTGCATATTTTTAATGCACTGTTAATGAAGTGAAAGTGAATATAAATTTGCAGATGACATGAAGCAGAAAAGTGCATAAGCGCCTTAAAGCACAGGTTGAAAATTCAAATTAATCTTCATAAACTGAAAAAAAATCTGGAATCAACAATATAGAATTCAGTGAAGGGGAAAAAAGTGTTCCTTTAAGGGAGAAACTAGACAATTGAGAACAAAATGGGAGATGATGTGGCAGGTCACAGTATTACACGATATAATTGCTCAAAAAGAAAATAGGAGTCTGGCATATGAAGCTATGAGGAAAAAAAAGATAACTCTTAACCTCTATTAACAGGGGAGTTACACATAAGACACAGAAAGTAATTTTTCTGCTCTATTTGGTATAATGGAAACTATAACTGAAATACTGGATCCAGCTGTAATCACCATACACTAAAAAAATGTAAAACTATTGTAGCTTATAAGAAAGATAAAAGATTTAGAAAACACGATCTAGAATCAGGGAATGGGGTTTGTTTTAAGTCTTTTATTATGCAAAACATTGCTGCAGGGGTGGCGATGATTTACTATGCTATGCTACATCTCCATTAAATACCTATGGAAGAGGATTTAAACATTTGATTCCTCCATAAAGCAAATGTATGAACTACGTGGTCTCTTGAGATGTTCCTCCTGTACCTTTTCAGAGTAAAACTGGCTGAACCTGAGTGCTGTATGTTCTAATGTGTTATCCTGAGGATAACTGTGTGATCATGATAAGAATTAAGTGATTAAAACCAAATGCCACAGAAAAAAAATTAGTGCCAGAATGCCCTGCTCAGTTCAGTTCTAGTGGCTCTATTTAAACACTTCTTTGACACCTAGTACCAACATCCTGGATGAGCCCCAAGAGATAAAATGTCTTTTTGAAATCTACTTAATTCAGACTGCCTGTTTTCCTTCTACTCACAAAAAGCACATGTACTACACTCTTTCTCTAATCTATGTCCCTCTTGCCCCTTACAAATTCTTTTGCAGATCTTAAAGCAGTCTCAGGGAAAAAAAAGTCCATATTCCTTTTAAAAAGCTTATGCTCCATTGAATACTATTTTATTGCAAGGTAGTCTTAGGAAAGTGGCTTCCATCAGCTCTGAAAGTGTATAAATGTGTATTTCATTGCTTTATTTCATTAGCAGCATGTTACAATTTTGGAGGCAGCACTGAGTCAAAAAAAAAAAAAAAAAAAAAAAAGAAAATGAAGCTCCTCAGAGAACAGAAGTAACTTCATTGCTGTGGTAGTTCAGCACTACAGAGCTTTTACTATGTTTTATACTTTTGGTGCCTATCTCTGCCCTATCCCAACCCACGAGGAAGGCAAGCATTCTCTCTTCTAACTGAAGACTGGAATTTGGGTTTACAAATTCAGCAATGCGCACAAATCAGAGAAAGTCTGCAAGTCTTGCCAGCTGCAGTTCATTGCTCTGTTTACCAGACTGCCTATCCTGACAATTCTTGCTGGTGAGGAGTATTTCTTCTATCACAGTGCTTAATTTTGATTTCATGCAAAATTTCTTTCTAGATCTATTGAAAAAAGGCATTAATCAGAGGTGTTGATATCTTCAGAGACTATCTAAATGGCTTTATTATACACCAGTCTAATGAAACGAAAAAATATTCTCAGTTTTTCTTTTTTGTCGTTGATAAGGTTACACTTTTTTTAAGCATCCAAAGGCAATAGACCAAATTTGGAATCCTTGTGCTCCTGTTTCTTTGTTGCATATTTTATTGCAAAGCCAATATTGAAATAATGTGAAGCTTCTCAGCTATACACTCTCACCAGAAAAAGACAAACCCCAATGCATTTCTCCTTTTCTTAGGCTAGTTTTAGTCATATTGGCTCTATTGATTCCTCATCAGGTTTTCACTCTGGCTTCTAGTGGTGCTTTATTTTGACTGCTTCAGCTTCTGGGTTGCCCATTATTGCACAGCACTTCCAAGTAGCCCCAGTGAAGAACATCCTCAGCATTTACTTCTGCTGTAGAAGTGTACAGTGGTAGGTGATCTTGCCCAGCACATGTAGGCAGGAAAACTCTAGGACAGATTTTCTCTTCTTCAGGATGAGCATTAAGGTGAGTGCCAGTGCCCTTCTAAATCAGAGGGCTTAGATTGAGTAAATGCATGTCTACAGCAGCTACTAGCAATAACAGCAGGCTTAAAATGTTGGGTTTTGGTACTTTATCATTATTGTAAAGACACTAAAAGACAAAATATGCAGTCTGTCAAAAGAAGGATAAAACCACCAAGAGACATAGACATGTGCAGCATGGCTGGACTACTGCATCTTCCAGTAGTTGTAAATCTTCTGGCGAATGTGATTATTTGCGATAAGATAAGTAATTAAAGAAATACTGACTCCCAAGGTAGTATTGGGAGGATGAAAAGAAGAAATGTGGTTGGATGAGTGATGGAGAAATTTTGTGTTAAAAGCAGAGCAGTTTGGGGAAAAAGGCAAGGAAACACCATAGCTTCAAAACAAGCATCAGTAGTAGAGGAGTCAAAACTGAGGAAAACAGAAGACATGGGAGAAGATAGATGTGAAGACTCAGTTGTTCACAGATATGTGAGTGGGAAGAGGAAGCAATTTCAATGCTGTGGGCCAAAAGCACAAGAAGCATGATTGAGGGACCAATAAATTGGCCTCCCTCTGTCCTCCTCACTTTGCTTAATGCTAACCCGTGCTCGGGAACACAGGGAACCTGATTGGCTACACCAGTCACACATTTCATTTTTTAGAGCAATGCTGTTATTCAGATAATTGAGAAGACCTGTCCTCCAGGATCCCTACGTTCAGCTGATGTGGAGATTTGTATCAGCACTGCAGGGCATGACACACAGCTCATACACTGTTAGAGCTGGCATCAGTTAGCTGGTTTCATTACAGTTACCTGAAACTATTTTTTTGATCAATAGGGAGCAGCTCCTCTTCCTGCCCACTTTGACTTTTATCTCTGGCTGTAGTGATATATCTATATACTCTATGGCGCATTAAGCTGCATGGGTCTTTTGATATAATTGGGCAAACAGACTTTTACAACTGAGTAGTCATGCCTGTTTGTTCAGGATCACTGTCTTACCAACAATGCAAGATAAGAGCTTATAAAAATAGAAAAAAATCATTAAAATGGGCTTTGAATCCCAAGTTGTTCAGTCTGGATGACAGAAGCCCAGGTACATAAAACACTTTATTAGTTTTATTTATCTACTTGTTCACACTTGCTGAGCCCAAATGACTGTATGCCTGTACATCAGGAGATATTTTCTAAGCACAGCTTGGCTTTTCCCAGTGCGCCAGCAATGTGAACCAGCAACATGATGATCTCAATGTGCATAAGCTGACTCTTCAACTTGCTGTTGTGCTGGGTAGTGCTGGATACCCAGTCAGACAAAACTCCTTTCACTGATCAGTGCTCATCTCCTTACCATGGTCTCATGCCTAACTTAATTACTTCCTACAATCCAGATTAGAGCATGTAAAATGATACATCACCACACTTCAAGAGAGTTCACCTGGTAAGGCTCATGATAAGGAAGGATACACATTTTGTTGAAATTATGTCATTAAAATTAATTAAAAACTGATCTGATTCCCCCTAGCTTCAGGTGATTTTGCTTCATCTCTGTACAGTGCTATATCGTTTTCAGAAATTGACTTAATTATTAATATCTCAATGAAGTACAGGTATATACCTTGCTATATATATATATTTAAAATATGCTGAGAGAGCTGGGCCTGTTCAGCGTAAAGAAGACAAGGCTGAGGGGGGAATCTAATCAGTGTATATAAATATCTCAACGGAGGGAGTGAAGAGAATGGGGCTGGCCTCTTTTCACTGCTAGGACTAGAGGAAACAGCCACAAACTGAAGCACCGAAAGTTCCACAGGAGCTTAAGGAAAAATTTCTTGACAGTGAGGATGACGGAGTGGGTCACCCTGGCACAGGCTGCCCAGGGAGGCTGTGGAGTCTTCTTCTCTGGAGATCTCCCAAACCCGCCTGGATGTCGCCCTGTGCCCCGTGCTCTGGGTGTCCCTGCTGGAGCAGGGGGCTGGACCCTAGCGGTCCCTTCCAACCTCAACCAGTCTGTGATTCTGTGATGTCTGGAGGTAAAACTCCCTCATATTATCACAATACCAGACTTGGGAGAGAGAGAATGAATGTCTATCACAGGAGAATACTCATAGCTCTTCTTATAGATCTCTAAGGTCTTGTCCCTTCTTTCTGCTTTTAAGAGGCATAGGACCTTATACCTCCTCTAGGATCAATTGGACATGTAAATTAAGGAAAAGTTGAAGCAGTGGCTATGTCCGGTGTCACCACTATAGCCATAGTTTTCAGTGCAATCACAAAAACACTGGTTTTATATACAAGTGAAAATATTCTTGTGTGAACCGCTTAGACTGAAATCATCTGGTCAAGTTTTCCTCTGTGCATGAGAGAAGATGGGGGTTGGGAGCACTAGCAGCAAAAATATTTTAAGAAGCCCATATTGAAATGCTAGTACACACATATCTGCAAAAAGCTCAGGTGCATGATTTGATTTTGCGGATGAATTATGTAATTGGCTGAATTCCTGCTCAGAGTGATTTCAATCATATACCTAAACCTTACTTTAGATATTTACACATGTATTTGTATGTAGAGGTAGCCATACCACTGTGATAAGGAATATAAACATTTTCAATTCTTATAGTTCCCAGTTTCACTCAAATTTGACTTAATTGACTGTTCATTTCTCAACAGATAATAATTTTGCTGGCAGAAATACACATAGCTTAAAATTGTGTGCTCTGGATATGGCTTCAGCTTCCTTTTGCTTCTCAGATTAAATAAGAAAAACAAAACACTGAGGATCACCAGGCACATATTTACAGATTATTAAAGTCAGCTTTGAAGCTATCTGAAAGGACTCTTAAGCACAAATCAAATCTTTTACCCACCTTACAGCCATCTACACCATACTTCTTATCTGTAAAGTAGGGCTGCAATAGGGCCTTTATCTACAAGTGCTTTTTGTTTCCTTCTGGGCTTGATCTCCACTTATAGTCAATAGAAAAAACAAAAGAGGGTTGGAAAGATGATGCTGGCAGTTTCCCTATAACAAAGGTTGCCACATGGAAGCAAATTCAAAGTACCCACTAGTGTTTGCTTCCCTGAATATTTTAGTCAACTCCTAAAGCTGGGGAATAAGGCCTGCACGACACTGTTTACACTGTAGTTACTCCTCTAAGGATGCTTTTCAACATTGCTGTTTAGTAATGGAACCTTAAGCTCTGTTTTAAACCAAAACCAATGATTTTCCAAACTAGAAGATTTCTACAAACTGAAAAGCTAACAGTCATTGGGATGGCTATTCCCTGTGACAGCATGGTATGGAAAAGCTTACCCCTCAGCTCTGACTATGTAAACTCAAGCAACTTTCATAATTTGTTTACTCATGCTTGAGTCTTTCCGAGAAAATTAGGTTATCACTTCATACTGATTAACTGATTACTGTGCTTCAACCTACACATGCCAGATTGCATTAGTCTCGTACATTTCCCATCAATGAATATATGTGGGAAGAAAGTACCAAGGACAACAGAGAAAGAAAAATACGTTCAATCCAATATACCTTGCTACCGTTCTGCCCCATAAACAGATTATTCATTAAAACTAAGCGTGGAGCCAAGCTGAGCAGGATTTGGGCTGCAGTCTAGTGCTCAAACACAGAGACAAACAGGAAACCCTATTCCCTTCCAATGTGATCATCACTCATTGCAAAATTAGAATCAAATGCATTGCACTTGTCTGCTAAGATAAAATAAATTCAAAACCATTTCTAACAAGACAGCAAGACTAGTGAATCAAATGTTTCTTTTTTTTTTTTTTAGTTCTACTCTCTGTTTTTGCATTTTGAAAAAGTAGAAAGTAAAAAGAATATTTAAAATAAGTATCACAAAGATGTTGAATCTCACCAATACTGAATATGATCACAGAAATTAAACTGCAATGTGTGTACATTGAGTATTTGCAAAATATCTCGCTGGATTTGTCTTTGTAATAATTCAATTCCAAATGAGCCACTGGTGAAAATTATCACCATAATTAGCCTGGGAAATCTTGGTAACTGAAAAAATGACCCTGATCCTTTTGTCAGCCCATCATAAAGTGTTTATCAAGGTCAAGAGTATTACTCTCAAGGTGGAGAAGTTACAGGTAAGTGAGATGAACTGGTGTTTTAGTGTCCCAAGAACCAAAATGCAAAGATCAACCTAGGAGGTAAAGTTATAGAGTCACCACAGGTAGCCAGCACAAACACAAGTTTGGGACAGCGGTACCTTTCGATATATTTGCTACTTATCCCAAAGACAGCAAGTGGAGCTCAGACCCGCTGGCAGTCTTTGGGATAAGTGGCAAATGTATCTGGCCCTTCCAGAGGATGTGCAAGTTAGTGAATGGGAGATACTCCTGGAGCCTCCTAAAACTTCTGCACAGGCATCAGGTAGGATCTGGTGCAAGTCCTGAGTTATCAAGCTTGGGGAGCCTTTTAAGGACCTCTGCAGCCATTCAGCACCACATGAATGGAAAGCCAGGACCATGCACATAGATTGAGTTGACTGTCACAGTGCTAAACTGGAGTTTACAAGGAAAATGCTCTCGCAAATTCTCAATAAATAATTAGACAAAAAAAAAAATCCAAATAATTACCACAAAGGAACTGACATTTTTCAGGCAGTTTATTCTGATCTTTTCTTTCCATGGATAATAAACAAGTTAGGTTGGACAAAAGCCAAGAAACAGAGTTTTAAGTAGCACTGAATGACAGAATCACAGAAGGCATGAGACTGGAAGGCACTTCTGGAAAGCATCTAATCCAGTCCCTCTGCTCACAGCAGGGGCCCCCGCAGCAGACTGCTCACGATCTTGTCCAGTTGAGTTTGTTTATCTTCAGTATCTCCTCATACATCAGATGCTCCAATCCCTTAATCATCTTTCTAGCCCTTTGCTGGGCTCTCTCCAGCATGGCCGTGTCTCTCTTGCACTGGAGAGCCCAGAACTGAACCCAGCACTCCCAATGTGGTCTCACCAGTGCTAGTAGAGGGGAGTTAGCTTAGGATCACATACCTGGTAAGTAGCAGAATCATGTTAAAAATCAGGCTTATTGAAACTTCTCTGCAGTTCATAATTCTTCACCTAAGAAACAATCTTCATAATTATATATGATTCAAATTGTATTTGAAATGTTTGAAATGGATATTCAGATGCTATTTGTATATACAAATACAAGAGTGAAAAAAACAGAAGAATTTAAATATAAATTCACTTAGCAGATAGTAAAAAAAAAAAAAAAAAAAAAAAAGAGAAATACTAGGAAAGGAAAGGAGAAAAAAATTAAGCAAAATTTATACATTTCATAAATGTTGCTAAATCTCTGAATGATATTTATCTGAATCATGGTCAATCAGCCTCACAGCAGATGGTCCAGGACAATTTACATCCTGGCACCAACTGTACCTACGAAAACATTCCAGTCTTCTGTATCCTGAAAAATAAAGCACACACAAGAAGTTCCTCACAAATCCTCAGGTATCTGTTCTGCTTTTGGCGTGTATTGTTTTTTAAGATCACAGTATAGATAAGAAGTTACTATAGAAATTTAATTCAGTGTTCCTCTGCTCTTACGGACCATGATGTATTAAAAAGAAAACAAAAAACAAACAAGAAACAAACAAAAAACCCCACCAGAAATAGCAAAAAGTTTGGAAAGGAAAGAGTGCCAGGAGGGCTTTGTTTTACCCAGAAGTAGATCAATGTTGTACTCACTTAGCACTGTAATCTTGAACAAAAGACAAGAAGATACAACAGTTTTCATCAGTTTCCGTTAGGTCAGAGGGGATTAGAGTTCAGATTAATGTTCAGATAGGGGAAGCATTTTACAGCATTGCAACCCAGAGAAAGATATCTCCACATTAGCACTGGACGCTATTTCTGAACTCTGTGACAGTAGGCAGCTTACATTTTCAAGCAACATAATCTATTGGTACAGATGAGGAAGGTTCAAGCATATCCCTGGTTGGCCTCCTTCTAACGAGGTATTAAATAAAGACCTTCAAAAACATTGATCACTGTGGAACTTACAGTAGAAAATAGGGATTGATCACTTTATATTGGAAGGTTTACAACCAGTACCTGGAGTTTCTCCAGGAGAGGATTTCAGCTGAAGTCTAAAGTACAGTCATTTTCATCCTAAGAACTATTTAATGCAGCTACCATATGGAACAGGAGGAACGTTGTTGACTTAAGCTACTGCTGTGGCTCGGAAAGGAGGCACTAAACATGTCTTGGAATTATTATGGTTATAATAGCACATTCTTAACACTGAGGATGCTTTTATATATATTGTTTGGAAAAGGGCATTCAAAAGTAAATCAAGGGTACCTTTGAGATGGCTATTTACCCCTGGATGTCTAGTGTCATTAATATCTGAGTAAACAAAATGAGAGGTTATTAAACCTTCAATTAAATACTGTCAGATATATTATAATTACGTAGAAGAAATACCATGCAAGAAGAATTGTTAAACTCCTAATAAAAGCAGTCGATAAAGAAAAATGACTTAATAGCGAGCTTTATGAAATTACAGATGGTTCAGTCAATAATAATATGAAATGTATGAGAAAGCAGAGCTGGCAAGATGACTCTTGAAGGACAGACTGCTTTTTTTCCTTCCCAATGAAGGGAAAACAGAGAGTATAGAAAGGAAATATCTGCAAACTTTTTGAATTATTATTTTCTGTCATCTATATATGTATGGCATATTTAATTGTTTTCCAAGAATTTTAGAATTTCTATAAAAATAAGACAAGCTGGAAGAGGTTATATTTGGAAAATAAATGCTGCCACTGGAAGTGGATTGGGACTTGTGACATAACGATGTTTCTTTCAGTTTTCCAAAGAGGATATTATTGTGTAAAGATGCACTTTAAATGCAACCTCTCACACCATCACCGTCAGTCATAACAAAGTCATAGCTGAACCAACATAATAAATTATATATGTAGTTCTTCCACAACTCTGAAACCAATACCACTCTGAAACTAGTCATTAATGCATATCCAGTTCATCTGCCAGGGGAACCAGTCAGTAATGTTTTCTTCAGCTTTCCTGTACTATACAGGAAAGTACCAAGTACCGTACATTGTATCAAAATTTCTCCTTCCAGCCTTAATCTACCTCTCCAAGTTATGGAAAAATCAGTGTCTTTCTCTAAGAGCAACTATATAAGCAGGAAGAATCACATAGAAACTAGTCCATTCAATTTGCTGGAGGAAAAATTAGACCAGATTGAAAAAGAAAATTAATCCTATTACACTTATACAAATCTAACTCCTCACATTTATCCTCTGAAATCAAAATGTCCTGACTTGGAGCTCTAGTGATATGATTTTGCCAATATTTCTTTGTCAGTCTGACATAGACAGGTGTGCATTCAACAAACAGCTGAGACAGTAGGAGTGGAATATCACTCAGGAGCCTTCCTCCTGCTGTTCATACCCCTCTGCATGCCCCATGACATCTGCCACCAAAGCTACTCTCTCACTTGTTTCACCAGATTTAATAAAGGTATATAAGTTTATTATTTACTCATTAGACTCACTAGAGTACCTTTGCCAATAATTTTTCTAACCCATATGAGATATGGGGCTAGCCCTTGAGATGGCGGGGGGAGCAGAAGAGGTGACAGGCAGATGGGACATGTATGGATTTCAGTAGACTCAACAGCAACAGAGAAGGTCCTTCCACCATGTTTTACCTACTTCTTGTTGAAAAACCCTAAGTGTTATCCATTTACAAATGTGACAGCCTTTCACCTGAGAGCAAGAGAAGGCAATGGCATTTATTACCTTAATGAGAAATGAGCCTAAGTGTCAAAATAGGATCTATAGTCAACAGGCCTATAGTCAAAATCAGATCTTGTCCATTAAAACAATGCTGATAATAGGAGTGGCCAGCAGCTAGGATCTCTGCTTTCCAAAATATCTCCAGATAGGTCTTTTGACGAAAAGTCACAGAACTGAAGATTTTAAATATCCTCAAGAAACAGGCATCCTGAAAAATTTAAGTTCTGTCACGGCTTTTATATTTCAAAACATTTCTGCTCCCCTGAGGTAACTAGAACTCAGTCATCCTTGTATGAGGCATCAGGGCAGCTCAGAGACCTGAGGCCAAAGAAATTTCAGCATCCTGGCAAATGAACCCCAGACCTTCCTGCTGCTGAGGAGCTGAAGAAAATAGAACTGTTATGTTCCTGGTCTCCCTGGGGGTCAGGCACATGTGCTGAACCTAGACTAGGGCATTGGAGGCTGTCCCAGGTAAGGTGGAGGAATCTATATGCAGTGTAAAGAACAATCTTGTGGATAATTTCAGTTTTGTGGCATATGTCATCAAGTGAAACGTTCCCAGCCACCCCCTTATATTAATTTGCAGTAGTTCATACCGTGGGTCAAGTCCTCTGACCAAGTGTTGATGGTGTTTTTTTTTTGTAGATGACTGTCTTGGAGCAATTTCTCCCTTCACAATCAAAAGAGAGAAATAGCATTCCCAAGGTATAATTCATCTCATTTTAGTGTAGACAGACATTTTGTAAGATTGTATTGTAAGATGTATTATACTCTAAAAGTGCTTATTTCTTCTCATTGACTGGAAGGAGAATGCAGAGTATTGAGACATTGTACTTACAAGAGGTGACTCATCCTATACAAATAGCAGAAGGTAAAACTGCAGTGGAGACAGATCTATTGCAGAATTAACACATGATGAAGTAAAGATAAGTCTTCTAAAATGAAGCAAAAAGTTCACCCCATTGAGAACCCAAACACTGAGCTCCAGAAAAACATTTTCGTGTTCTCCTTTTCACCTAGCACAGCTGATATTCTTTTCTGATGTGTGGCACAGTTTCCAGGAGGTGAATATAGAGGTGAGTAATCCAGATTCTCTTGTTACAGAGAAGTGCTCTTTGTAAGGTGGAATTCCATGTATGGATGCAGAGCGATGGCCAGAGACCAGAAGAGACTCTTAAAAAATTACCCCAGATCCCTTTGCAGGGGGCCGATAATGAACACCCCCCTCCTTTGAGAGACTAGCACATCCAATTACAACCAGACTCTCATTGCTTTTTAAAGCTACCTTAACATATCCTTGCAGTTTGCAGAAAACCTTCAAAATTCAGTAGGAAGAGAGTCCCCAGGCTAAAAAAAAAAAAAAAGCTCTTTTTTTGTCGCATCAAATTCACTTTAAGTTTGTCTGAGTTATAAACTATTAAAAATCACAAAATCCTCACTAAAACTTGAATTCCTCAAGAAAAAAAATATTGGAAACAAAGTGCCAAATCAAGTTAAAAAAAGAAAAAGAATTTAAACCTTTTTTTTTATTCCCTCACTGCTAGGCAGCAGCAGTGAATCTGGAAGATCCCAGGGAATGGGAGCCAGTTCCTCTTGAGCTGGCCATATCTCTCTGCACACCTGTACATAGTCCCATTAGCTGCTGTCACATAAATCAGAATCTGGTGAGTCCTAGAGGATCACGCACCCCTACCCAATCTCTAAATTCATGGCATTGGACACAAACCATCTACATCCTTTCTGGGACAACAATATTCTGCAGGTGATGCCAACTGAAGTACTGGACATCTGGGCTAGCAAAGCTGGAAGTCCCACATGACAACTTGTTCATAAGCAGGAGTTTATCAAGGATGTAACAATAGATTTCTTCCAAGGTTTTTATTTATTTATATATTTATTGTTTGTTTGTTTAAGTTAAATGTATAACTACTTGCATAACCTTAGTTCTCTAATCAGTTCTCCTTATTCATCATGATATGGTCTGAGCTGTACAATTTAGCCCCAGAGCATACAAAAGCTTGGATTCACCTATAGCTGAGTACCACAGTGACCCACTACAACTGTAAAAGCAAATAAAAATTATTATAGGGAACAGTAAGATGGCTAGTGAACCCTTAGCTTATTAGGACTTACTTTCTTTTTCCATTCTTTTTTTTTTTTATGAGTTAAAGGGAGATTGAAACAACCATCAGTCAAACATAGCTAGGCCAACACAGAGACATGTAGCTATTTTTAAAGGCTGTTTTCAGAACAGAGTTTTCTCAAAAAAAATCTAGACTTTCAATCAAAACTAATGT
>JAVCKT010096769.1:0-12566 GCA_032273925.1 Rhynchotus rufescens | reverse complement strand
TAATAAAAATTTTTTTTAGGTTAAAAAAGTTAAAGAGCAAGGTAAAGAAATTAAATTAAGAGAAATAGTTAGATTGACTTTGCAGTGGGTTTCATAAATTCAAGAACCATGAAGAACTGTGACAGACAATTAAAGTATCATTGATATGAATAAACACGCTTAACCATAAAGATAATAGATCATTGAAAAATTCCTTCTTGGCACATGCTTCCATAGGAATCCAGAGACCAAAAATCTGCCTTTTCACTAGAATTACACTTCTTTTCAGGAATGCCTTACTCATTATCTCTTATTTGGATACATTAGAAAACTTTCTTTAGCTCGATCTTTTATTGAAAGTTGTTTCCAACAACTTTCCATTAGTTCCATTGTTAGATTTACACTCTTAAAAAATATTGAAAAAGTAATTGACACGTTCATGAAATTCATTTCTGTAGATTCTAGAGACTATTCTGCACATGAGGTTAAAGTTTTCATGCAAACCTATTCTTACGTTAAACAAGATGGCAGGAATCTTAAAATAAAATGTTAAACATCCGAGTTCTAGGCCATCTACAGTCTGAAAGGGTTGAAACTTAAAAGGGAAAAAAAAGTGTTGTCTTTACAGGAAGTGCTATCTGAAAGTGTTGTCTTTACAGTATCCTTTCTCAAGTATGGACCGGGAGACACAGGGTGGGGCGCGGCAGAGGCAAATTCTTCCCTCCACAGTCAGCTGAATATGGGACAGTGTGCAAACACAGGAGTATAGAAATACAGGAATGATGATGATGTAAAACACACAAAGCTTTGTAGCTTTTTTGTACTCTAGTGAAAGACACATGCTGGGTTTTTGTTTTGCTTTATTTGTTTTTTTGTTTGTTTAGTTTTTTTGTAATTAATGTTTATAATAAAATTACAGAGGGAATTCAAGCACTAGGCTGCAGAGCCTGGATAGTTACATTACAAAGAGGGAAAAGATTTTTAATACTGCAGGATGACTGGATGTTGGGGCCTGCTCCAACAACTGGGGACTAGTACAGCAACACAAACCACAGCCTCTCAGACCCACATCTAGACATGGTGGTAGTTTTAGGCAAGTTGATGTGGTCAGCATATAAAATACTTTGACTCTTGCTCAAAGATACCTAACTGGTACATAGAGGGTGTCTAGTATAGATAATCTGCATTGCTTACTAATCACATATATTTTAGATGGTATGTTATTTAAATTCTCTAAAACAAAAAATCTGATCCTTCAAATCATAAAAAGATATTTTCAATAGTATATATGCTGTTGCTTGCCTATGCTGTTGTGCATTCCTTATCTGTATACCTGCATTCCTGTTCTTTAGAACTTAAAATCAGTGAACAGTTATTCTATGAAGGACAGAAAAAATGAAGACATTTGAAGAAATTTGGTGTGGTATCTCTCCCTAGGTAAAGATTTGTGATTACACTAATTGCCTGCAAGCTGGGACAGAGAAAAGTCCTTGGCACACACTAAAGACCATTAGTTCTCACACATCTCCTTGCTGACTGTCATTAGAGAAAAGCCTTTAAGTCCCAGTTAAGTGCAAAGATGGCTGAAAAGATATTTGTCTCTTCGGGAAGAAAAATTGACCGAGGATGCACTAATGAGAGTGCACTCTAAAGTGAGCATATTTCTTTGAAGCCAGGTTTTTGGGTACAAACAAATCAGTGCCTGGCATATGTGGAAAAAATCATTTCCTTGCTTCACCTGACTTCACCTTTCTAAAGTTACAGATGATGTCTGCTTTATGGACCCAGTTTTACTTCTGACTCATGCTGGTCTGACCAATGACCATGCACAGAATTCCCGAGACTGTGTCCCTGCTCTTCTGTGGTCAGATTTTTTCTGTGTAAAATCTCTGTAAATTCCTTTGCACTGTGGAACTCAAATGGACTTTTTTTTTTTTTTTTTTTAACTCCTCACTGATTTTGTACAGATTTTGTATTGACTAAAAGCCCATTGGGTGTTTTTTTGCTACCTCAATCAATGAAAGCCTATCTGGATTAACTAACTATACTCTCAAATTAACAATTTTAAATTAGCATGAATGAGGCACTTAAAGCCCCTCACGAACACACATACAAATCTTAAAATAATAGCTCTTCCACTCATTCTATAGTATTAACAAATTCTTGCAGATATTTCTGGAAGATGCTAATTACAACCTGGAAAATACAATATGGCTTTAAAAACTTTATATGTTTATGTAAAAGGAATAACAGGAAGAACAGTAAAGAAATACTGAGTTTTTTGAAGACCCCTGAAAACCACTGTCACTTTTTACCTCAGCCTAATAAGTGAAATAATAAAAATACTTGAAATTAAAGAATTCATGACAGAATTTATGGTTTAGTGATTAAAAACTATATAGCATTGGCATGATCTGCTTCCTGCAGCTGTACAAAGCCTGTTAGATACAGCTCTTCTATGGAGGGCAAGGCAGATCAGCAGCAACAGATGAGAAGGAATTAGTCTTCCTTGATTTTTCAGAAAGAGATTTGACTCTCACACCCTGTGATTTCTTTGTGGCATCTGAGCCCGGGTTCTTTTCTGCCTCTATGTTTAGATTTCACCAGGGGACAAACTAGAATGCAGAAGCCTGAAAATGCCTACTGATAGATGGGATGATATATAACCAAGCTTCCTGCTCATGATGTTCAGTAATAACTTAGAGCTCAGAAATCTGACAGATGTCTGCTTCATTCAGTGCTTGTGCTCTCAGTAGTACTATGCAAGTTGATCTTTTGTCTAGTAAAATGACTGATAGCAAATCACTCACACCAGCCCCTCTTAAATTTACAGTTTTCCTATTTTTCCTTCATATTCTCCCCATTTTCTATAACTTTGCTACTCTATAATACAATTAGTACATTAACAACTTAGAAAACAATTAAGTAAAGGAAAGCAATGTGTGGTAAGCCATAGTTTGTTACTTCAGTTTAAGTATTAATTAGAACCTGCTATGGTAAATTCAATAATCTATATTTTATGAATAGAGATATTTTGAATATTGGATTTTTTTTTTTTTTATTTTTTGCTGAAAGAAAAATAAAGATGATGATGTTAGTGTTGCTTATTTTCATTTTGATGTAACTTGATGAAGATTAGTGAGGTTGCTCAGATACCCTTGGAAGGTTTTGTTGACATTGCTTTCCATTCCAGTGCTACGTCTCACAGATGACTACTCCCAAGAGTTATGAGATTGTAAGAACCAACTTTACTAAGACTGAAGGTGTTTTTTTGTTTTTGTTTTTTTTAGCACTTCACTGTCTACCTATGAGAGAGCAAGACATGATAGGATTTATAAGATATTAGATGAGATCTTAGGATTAACTTCCAATTTAGCAGGTATCATCACAGTATAGCTTCAGGTTTACAAAAATAATTTGTTCATTTGAAAATACTGACTATATAATACCAATTTGCCTGCTAATGTGGATTTCCAACTGTATAAAGCAGAAGTGTAGGTAAATTCAATTTAATATGCCCAGAGGCACTAACTTACTCCTTTCTGAAAATAATCAGTTATTCATTCATAAATCTCAAGTCATCTCTATGTGCTTTATATCTTACCCTCTTATCTTTCAAATGCAGATCAAACTCAGTTATAATCTGTGAAAAATATTTAATTTAAATCTCAGATCCCCAAATTAGTCATTTGTAGGTCATATATCCCTCCCAATAGTGCTCTGTTTTCCAAAAAAATTAATGATTACTTTCCTCCTTTTTCTGACAAACTCTTTCTTTCCCTCACTTCCCAGCTATTTTTTGAATATAGTAGCTAGTTTACGAGAGGAAGCAGATGTTTAAAAGGTAAGTATATTTCATGTTTTGTAAAAAAAACGATGACAGGAAAAAAAAAAAAAAAAAAGCCACTGAAAGAAAGGCAGACATTTCCATTTGTTTACACTGTTTGCAGGACCCAGCTGGCTAATGTGTGGAGTTTCACTGGTCTGACAAAATGCCTACATCTTTCAGCTCTTTCTTGGATAGTAACCATATTATAGATACCCAGTGAAGTAGCAGAGCTGACCACTTCACATGTAGAAAATGGGAAGATATAAGTCTATAGGAAAGTTCATTCATTGGTTCCTTTCCTCAAACAAGGTGTGTTGTTGCTGCTGCTGTTGTTGTTGTTTTGCCTGCTGAAGCTTTCAGTAAAAATATTCTCACTTTCCTGTGCCGAGGACTTTTCACTAACCCATCATTTCTCTAAGTATTTCATTTAATTTCATTACTTCAACACCTTTTAAACAAATACTGTTTGGTTTTTTTTCCTCTCCTTTTAATGTCAGCTTTCATCACCTCATATCTTCTTCATTTAAATTCATCTCTATCATTTTTCTCTCATCATACTGGACATTTAACGTTTATTCCAGTGTTACTCAACTTGAAGCATGTGGACCAGTTTGTAGATGCCAGAAAGTGCTCAGTGAGATAAATGTGTTTTTTTGTTTTTTTTTTTTTTTTTTTTTTTGGTTTTTTTTTTTTTTAAATCAGCCACATTCACACACATAGATGCCAGGAAAGAAACAAGACATTGAAGATTACACAGTTTCCAGTATGCATTGTGTCCTTTTTGTAGATTTTTGCCTACATAGAATAAGTGTCCCAGTCAAACCTCAACTGGAGATATTAATTCTTTATCTCATGTTATAGCACAGTTTTCCAGTGCACTGAGTAGTCTACATACCTGCTGTTACAATCTAGAATGTTCAAGTTCAGTTTCTGATAATCCTATATACTTCACCTATGAAAAACGTATTGCTATATAGCCTCACCTGCAAATCCTGATCCTTCTCTTTAAACTGCTAGGGCTTTCAGAGTTTTTTTGTATTGCAATTCTTCACTGAGATCTACGTCAGTATTTCATTATTATTATTATTATTATTATTATTATTATTATTATTACTATTATTACTATTATTATTACTATTATTATTTGGTGCTTTACTCCAGCAGTATTGTGGAGTTTTTTTTCAGAATAAGAGAGAAACTTTAGTACTGTTTCTGCTGCACAAAGCAAATAAAAAGCCTGTGGCTTTCTTAGTACTGAGTATTAGGTTCTGCTGTAAAAAAACTCAAGTATGTAAAGCAGGAACAGATGAGTGCAGTAAATAGAAGTACAGCCTTAAAAACAGTGAGAAAATCAACATTCCAAGATAAAAGAGATCAATACATACCTAAAGTACATTAGGAAAGAGATTTATTTATTTACGAGTGGTCTTGTATTTAGAAGCAGGTTGTAGGGTGTAATACTATGTAATGCAACACAGTATTGAAGTGGAACTCTTCACAGAAAAGCAGAAGTCTTTATTATAGTTATCTTTCTGAATTTTGTAATTTTATCATTGATCATACTATCAGAGCAGTTTTTCTACTGTACTCTGATATATACTCAGTGGGGAAATTTTCATTCCCAACCCAAGGAATGTCTGTAGGACACTGACACTGGAGACACTTTGTGTTAGATTTACAGTTTCTAAACTATAACATTACCAGGTAGTTTCCAGCAGTTAAATTAAATTCTCTGTAACTTTCAATAAATTTCATAATAGTGATAAGGCAATTCTAGGACATGTTTTATCATGAGAAAATGATTTAACTTGATATGTGCTGCTAAGCTTCTCAACATCTTAGTAATTTGATTATATAAATAATTACTTCAAGAATAATTGCTTCAAGAATAACACACTTCATTTATGATTTACTATATGAATACTTGATTTATTGAATGAATCTTAGAAAGATTGTATATGTAGATAAAATGCATGTCCTAGAATGACTTCTACTTCATGAATCAAATTACAGATCACTGGCAAATAAAGTATATTTCACCAAAACTATATTTGTACATATTCTTTAAAAATGGCTATCAGAAAAATACTGTTTATGTTGAGTTTCAAAGGCAATTTCAAATAGGGAGAGCTAAGAGCTTAATCAGATACATACTACAACATACAAATCATATTTGTCATAGTTCAGACTCTGAAGGTCATATCTTGTAAAGCTGTATTTACTTTCCTGTTAATATGCCTTATAAGGGTTCTTTCTAAAGATATAGTCAGTCATTTGTGTCAAATTCTCTGGAGGTGGTACAATAACATCTAGTTAATCAAGTAGTTGAAAATGTTTGAAAAGAAATACACTTTAAAAATCTAGAATTGATATATTTGTTGAATACCTATTCAATTAGATAATTATCTATGCAATACATTAATATTTCTTTAAGCAGCAGATTTAAAATGGTGAACATGTGTAGTATTCCTTTTAAAAGAGTCCTCAGGTTAAAAATTTTTATAAGGGGCTGGAGCACAAACCCTATGAGGAGCTGAGGTTATTTAGTGTTGAGACGAACAGGTTCAGGGGAAACCTTATATATCTCTATAACTACCTGAAAAGAGATTGTAGTGAGGCAATGGTTGGTCTCCTCTCCACAATAACTCTTTATATGACAAGGAGAAATGACCTCAAGTTACACTAGAGCAGATTCAATTTAAATAAGACAAAGTCCTACACGGAGAGAGTGGTGAAGCATTGGAACAGGCTACCCAGGGAAGTGATGGAGTCACTGTCCCTGTCAATGTTCAAGAAATATGTAGATGAGGCACTTCTTAGGGACATGGTTTAGCAGGTATGGTGGTGGTAGGTTGACTTGATGATTTTGAAGGTCTTTTCCAACCATAATGATTCTATGATCTTGCAAAGTCCAGTTATTTTTATCTATAGAGACCACTGGTGTGAAGTACTTCTCCCACTGGAAAACTTTCTGGTCTTTAACAGGTAGTTTGAAAACCATTAATACATGAATTCCTGACAAATGGTCAAGTGGACAAATGGAAGGGATAAAGAATGAACATTTATGCAAATAATGAGAACACTGACATAATCCTCTTTTCACTTCTAAAGGAACTAGTGACACAAAATCAGTGGTTTATTCTGACATGAAATAGGATTCATTTTTAATTAGTATTGAAAAATGTCTTCTGGCTTCTGGTTCCCATGAGGTTGCAATATAGTGACAGTTAATTGTTATTAATTCTAACAATATGCTTCATCTCTAACTTACCAGTATATTTTAATTATCAGAAATAATTAAAATTACTGTATGTTAATTTTTTTATAAATATGTAGAATTTTGTTAATCAATTCATAATGAAATAAAAGAGGTCACAGAGATTCCTTTTGTGCAGTGTAATAGAAAACCTAGTTCATTTGAAATCCATCATTAGACTCCTGGGCACTATCACAATGTGAGAAATAAATTATAATAGCCAAACTAGGCAAATTCTACAACTACAAGCCTATGCTGTAATTCTAAATGATGCATGTGACCATAGCAAATGTTCGCATGCAGTCTTTTACACATATACTCATCCTGATTCTTTTCCTCCTGTGACTTTTAATAATTTTTGGTCTCTTTCAGTCTCCTTCCATCTCTGAACTTAGAAAAATAAGTTAAAAAGCATTTGTTCCAGATCAATGAATGAAGTGTACTTTGTATTTGGGAAAGGGAGGGTCAGGCTTGTTTGCCTGACCAACTTGAATATTTCAGTAATGCAAAATGTGACTCATTAACTCAGACATCAATCTGAATGAGTGAGGCTTTCTGGTAAAAATAAAATAGGAACATGGTCTGCTAGTCAAGACAGCAATCACTGAGATAGACCTCTATTGTCTTAATACTATAAAAATGCAGAAAGGCAGTAAGATTTATTCAGCCTGTAGTTTGCACAGGACTCTGGTAAGAAGTCAGAGTCAGAGATGACCTTCAAAGAAAAGACATAAAAATGTTTATGAAATCAAGGAGAAAAAAAAAAAAAGGATTTCTGGTTGTTTCTGTAAAATCCATGCTCCTTTAAATATCTTGAGCTGATTCATTTAGAAGAAAAAAAAGGTTTACTGTCTATCACTTCCACATTAACTCTATTAGCTGTTCACCTGCAAGTCATTTATCACTGACAACTCTTGTAACGTGTACATTAGTGTGTTTCACTCCCAAAAGCTCTATTAAAAAGCAAGATAAAGTTAAAAAATAAAAATCCCCAATGCTTAGACATTTTGGAAGTGGTCACTGGAATATCTTTTCCACTAAGTTGATCATCAAAGATCTTCCAAAGATGGTTCTGTAAATGTGAGAACCAGCTTCCAAATTTCTCAAGATAAGTGATGGAGTGTTTTTTCCTGTCTCAGAAAACAGAATGAAGATTCCTTCCTCTCCTCTGCCATCCAGCAGCGTTCCTGTACAGAATAGTGAGGCTGTAGAATCTGAGTGAGATCTCCATTTTTTAGCTTAATTGTACCTCTTCCAGCCTATAATACAAGGCTTATTATGCGGTATTATTACTATGTAGTAAGAATTAGCATCAGCAGCAGAAAATTTCAAGACAAAAGCCAATTATAGTCTAAACCAAAAGCTGCCACTTCTTTCATAGAATTGAAGGAATATCAGATAGTTTTTCATCATTTTACTGCACGATACACTGTTCCTTCCTACCTTGAATGATTTTTATTTCAGCCCAACAGAGATTCTGGATCTATATTTTATATTTAATTAATTCATTAAATACATTACTTTTGCTTTATGAAGTAGTAAGGATCATTTTTAATTTTCTGTAACACTTTACAGTATTAACTGCTAATTACTGGCAATTTTGAAACTGCTCATTTTAAGTAATCTTGTGAGTGCTTAAATTGCTAAAAAAAAAAAAAAAAAGTTGCCTCAGGTGGAACCAAAGACCATGGTAACATCAACAAAATCTTAAACTATTTCTTTTTCTGCTTTTAAATTAGGTCACCAAGGGGTATAGTTAGTTACAACAGAAACAAAGCCTATTTGAAATTTAATCTCCAGCAATATATTTGTCTTAATAGAAAAAGGTTATGACAGTCATATTGTCATCTAAAATGTCAGTTCTGCACAGGAGCAAACCTTTACACTAGAAATCCATTCTATCTTGCTGTGAGATATTAGATGAATATCCTTATGTTTCCAAAACAGCTAATGTCTATTTTTATTACCTAGCAACAGAAAAACAAACTTATCTTACACTCGATAACACTGCTGAGTTACATGAAAAGGGTGTTTCTTTAAATATATTTGTAGATGGAGAAAGATCATAGAGCTTCATTAAGCATTTCCAAGGCACTTTATTTCTTTTCTTACTGTTTTCAGAATGATATATCTAACTAAAAAATACATGGAAATCACTTAGAAGAAGGAAAGAAGTTCATGAAGGATCTCCACACTCAAACTATGTCTTATATCAAATAGATTCATAAATAATAACCAAATTAGACAGCCTTGAGTCCAAATCAAAGAGTCACAGAATAACTGAGGTTGGAAGGGAGCTCTGCAGCTTATCTAGTCCAAGTCCCCTACTCCAGCAGGATCTGATACAGCACCTCATCCAGGACCCTGTCCAGGTGGCTTTTGAGTATCTCTGAGAAAGGAGACTCCAGCATCTCTCTGGGAAACCTGACAAAGAAGTATTCTGCTACTCTCAAGTTCAATAAGTTTTCTTCAAGTTTGGATGGAAAATATCCTCTAACCCATAGATATTGAATTCATTTTTCATTTCAGAAACTTTTTCAGTGTTCAGAGTAAGGAATGTAATAAAAAGTACAAATAATATAAGAAAGTAGATTGTATAAATAAATGGAAAATTCATTGATGCAAGAATTTTGACTTGGAGACAATATGTTGCATAATACAATTTATTTTATTGCATTTAATCTGTGAAGAGGTCAAAGAAAGATGTTGAACTTCTCACAGGTACACCAGAAGTGCCTTCTACAGAAAAAAAAATCCTCTAACATGTGCTGAAGTCCATTTCCCACAGAACTAGAGCTTGGTTTCAACTATCGGTTTCTGTGTTTCCTTTTCATGTTGAGATGATAAGATGATAAAATTTTCTTAGTCAAATCATTTTTTTTTATGAAGTGCCTGTTATACCTGGACACTGACTGAATGCATACTCAGATATCATTTTGCTGTTAACATTAGCATAATATTCAGTAGTCAAATAAAAGCTTATTTTTATACTGTTTTTAAAACATAAATATATTCCATTTTCATGTTTGCATATATTTTATTCATAGCTCAGTCTATAGTCCTTCAAAAGAAAAAAAGGAAGGTTTTCAGTTCACATTCATTGAGACACCTGGCCAAAATATGGTCATGCCCACAAAATTTTCAGTTTCATTAATTTTTAGAGACACTTTGGATTACAGGAGACCAGATTTTCTTCTTTTGCTTTTTACAATGTGATACAAGCCTCTTAAAATCAGTCCAATTGGGAAAATATCGTGGTCATGAATTTGAGATGTTTGAGGTTTAGTGAAATAGGCTTTTTAAACCCAAGAAAATTAAAGATGTATTTAAAATCCTATGAAGGATGAAGGCAGCCATATACTACAAGCCATGATACAGAGGCTAAAGATTAAGGAAACAAATTTTCATCTTATCTAATTTATGAAAAAAAAAAAAATCCTTTTGCTACAGAATAACTGTGTGTTTAGTGTAATAATAACGGCTTTTTTTGTCACAGTCCCAATATAGCAAAAGCATTACTACAAGTTAATGCAATATAACCTTTGTCATTATCCTGTGAAATGCATAGGGATCATTATCTCTGATCATTTGATTTAGACATCATTTGTCACTAGCTTTAAAAATAATTTGCTTTGCTATTTTTTATGGCTAGGTTATCAAACTGGTCTTTAGTTCACTGTAATAACAATAAGTGATGATGGAGAAGATAATATGTGGATATTTTAAAAGTAAAAGCATAAGATTTCTCACTCAGATTCAGAGATTTTCTGCAATATTTAGTCTAAGCTGAACAGTGACTGCATATTTTGATACCATAAAAAAAAAAAAAAAAAAAAAAAAAAAAAAAAAAAAAAGGTTTAATGCCAATAAAAAAGAGAGGATAAACAAAATATATATCGAGGAAAAAAAGTGTTTTTCTCCACAGAGTCCTGACATAAATATTTCAGTTCATGAATTATAGGCAGTGTTCATTTAGGGAAAATGTATGCAAAGTTCTCTATGCTGTGAAGCCCTTATAATATCCTGCAGAAGGAGTATGCTTGGAACTCCAGCAAGAAAGGGACTGTATGGTTTTGTAGAACTTTGCAGAATTTGCCATCCATTTTGGAAGAGTGACTTCTATAACCAAAGTCTCTTCTAAGTGTACATATGTATATCTGTGTATAAACTGGTTAGATAAAATAAAAAAATCACAGAACCTCCCCAAAGCAAGGCTAAATAGAGGAGGCAGCACAGGGCTATACATTGTCAGGTTTTGAATATCTTGAAGGACAGAGACTCCACAACCTCTCCGGGCAGCTTGTTCCCACATGTGACCACCCTCAAAATACCTTGTATTTCATTGAAATTTTCCATACTCCAGCTTGTCTCCATTGCCTGTCATCCTTCCAGGGTGTCCCACTGGGAAATGTCTGGGTCAGTCTTTTTGTCCTCTGACCAAGCAGCACTGAAGTCTCTCCGAGTCCCCCCTTCTTAAGGCTGGACAAATCCAACTTTCTCAACCTCTCCTTGTAGTCCATGTACTCCAGCCCCCTCACTGACCCTCCTTTTAATTAGGTACTGGGGAGTCTAAAACTGGACACGGGGTTCCAGATGGAGTCTCACAATGCTGAAGGGAGGAGAAGGATCACTTCCCTGCGCCTGTTGGCTGCCTGTCACTGCAACCCAGGAGGCAGGTGGCCACTTTTGCTGCCAGAGTGCCCTGTTTGAGGTTGCATTTGTTGTCCAGCAAGTCTTCCTCTGCAGTGGTGCTTTCTAGCATCTTTCCCAATAGAAAATTGCACGTGTGTGTGTGTGTGTGTGTGTGTGTGTGTGTGCGCTATTTCCTGAGGAATAGGAATGAAAGTATATTTTCTTTCCGGGAATCTGTATTGTATGAAATTTGGATCCACTGTTTTCCAAGGATATTTTTCTCAGGTTCCAAATGAACTGAGCCTGAATCACACACTTGAAAAAGTGTTTCTGCTTAATATTCTGATGCCTTGTGTTCCAGTCTTTTGCCAAGTTTTACAAGAATACAATAATTTAAATTCAATATTGAGTTTTCTCTCTCTCTCGTATACGTGAATCAGAAATTAACTTATGTAAATAGCAAGCGTAGAAGGGACTAGCCATACAAAATTTCAAGATTTAAAATACATGCATTGATCTTGAACAAAGATTTCAGTTTCTGGATGTTCATAAAAATAAAATATATAAATAAAAAAACTCTACTATTTCTTCCTTTACTACTCATGTATACACATACCAGAACCACACATGAAAAAATAACAATAATATTTCTTTTCACATATCAACTCTTGAACTCCAGTAAATACTTTTGTTTCACAAAAAATCACCTGCAGTATTTGTGAAAGTACTAGGTCATTCTGCAGAATTAAATGTTATGTATTTTTCTAAGAACATAAAAATTCCAGAGAAATATATTATGCATTTTTTTAATTAATTTCATCCTTGGCTGCTAACCTTTGTATTCAATTTCCTTTGTTGGTTGAAAATGAT
>JAVCKT010096768.1:0-12567 GCA_032273925.1 Rhynchotus rufescens | reverse complement strand
GGCCACGAGCGCCGCGGATGACACAGCAGCCGCCCGGGGCGGCGGGAGCTGCGGCGGCCGCCCCGCGCCCCGCCGCGCGGAGCTGTCAAAGGCGGCGGGCCTGGCGCCACGTTCGCGCTTTGTCTGCCCCGCCGCGCGCAGCGAGCAGCGGCCGAAGCCGCCCCGGCCCCTGCTCCGCGGCGGGGCAGTTTCTGCAGCGGCGCCGCTCAGGAAAGCGGCGTGCCCGCGTGTTGTCCCCTCGCCGCCCAAGTGTACCCGCTCGGCCTCCCAGCCCGTTACGGGGATGGCTGCAACAGCGAGGCTGCAGCCTGAGCGCCGTGGCTCTCTGCACTTCTAGATTTTTCCCTTCCGAATGGCCGGGCTGCGAGGCATGAGCCAGCCGCCCTGGCGAAGCCCCTTCTTGGCTGGTTTAGGGACAAAAGTCGGGTTTTCGGGAGGCAAACGGGCCTCCCTTTGAGCGCGGGAGGGAAAGGATGGGGAAAGCTGTCCTACGGAAGCGCCTGTTACTGCCTCATTTGTAGCACAACTGGGTGCAGCTGCAAAACAAAGCGTTGGGACACAAATATTAAATCAACAGCAATTTGAACGCAACGGAAACGTGGAACTTAATTTTCTGTTGCAGAGCTTGGTTTGAGGTCAGTGATTGTTCCCCCTTCTTAAAAGCAAAGGCCTAAATGTTCTGCTTTTGGGCCCGACGTACAGTGGATTGCAGCTCACTTCGGGTAGTGCTCTTTGCTTTTGCCGATCTGCTGTAGTTCATCGAAGGACCAGGGGGGTCCTTGCGCCACATGCTGAAAATCGTCATGTCACTTAAAAAATGCCATCCTGGCAAGCCTTTCTACTGACAGCCCAGTCGGGCTCCTTGGAAGAATTGCTGTTTGCTTTGGAGCTGTCAGCAAGGTGAGGGGCTCCTCTCTCTTGAAAGCTCTTTGACATCCTTAGCGCAGGACTGGGTGTAGCGGACAGGGCCTGACCAGAGACTATTTTTGTTTTCCTGTAGAGGGCTCACGGATGTGGGCAGCCCTGGCCCAATGTGAGTGACTATGGGCACGTTGGAAATGTGGTTCTGCTCTAGTCAGAGTGGAAGCGTCACCATCCAGTTGGTGAAGAGGCTGGAGCATCCCTCAGAGGAGGAGGAGGAGCAGAGATGGAGCTGTTTGGGATGGGGAAGAGAAGGTTTAATCAACATGTGAAAATGTCTGGTCTGATATTGGCGTCAAGAAGGTTGATGGGTGTCAAGAGGGCAGGGGATCTTTCCCTGTGGGGCCCAGCAGTGGTGTAGGTCTAGGGCTGCAGTTCTCTTCCCACAGGGACTTTTCCCAAACAGCTTTGCCTCAGGGAACGTTATTAAATTACCAAGTGCTATGGTTGTGTAGCATTAGCTATTCGCATGGCAAAGCAAGGACACTTGCTCTTGGCCCTCTTGCCACACCACGTGGCTGCTGACGTGCGTGGCCACGGGCTTGGGTCTGTCACGAGCATTGCAGCTCACGGCTCCCTCGGGAGCAGCAGCACGGAAACTTGGAAGGTGCTGAAAGTACAGCAGGCACTTGGAGCTTCCACATTATTTCTCTCAGCTCAAAGATATTGGGTTACCAGCACTGGCCCAGCGAGGACTTTTTGGTGGTGGAAGTCACCTCAGAAGCCAGCTCTGAGCAGCACAGCAGACCGTGCCATACGTGATGGATAAGGATGTATCCCCTTCTGCGTATGGCTTCTATTAGGGGAATAGAATGGCTTCTATTCCCCTAATAAGCAAATAGTCAGCCTTGCTATGCAGTGAGTAGAAGCAGAGATTTGGTTGTGGTGATGCATGTTGGATTTGCCCCTGAGGACTATGAAGGTTTCGCACCTTCCTCGTCCTGAAGAGCAAGGTGCAAAACCTTGCAGCAAATTCTATTCCCTCAAGCCCTGAATGAGATTTGTAGACTGCGGTTTCACCGTGTTGCATGTTATCTTTGGCAGAGATACGAGTGTGTTGTGTTTTGGGAAGTGCAGGCAGTTTGTATTTAAAGCTCTTTTCCTCTGAGCTCTATGGAGTCCGAGCCCTCCTTCCTATGCACAAACTGCCCTGGAGGGCTCTGCCAATTTACCGTGTCACTTTTAAAGAACTGTAGGAATAAGCATGTTGTCCTGCTTTTAGGAAACTTGTTTTTTAATCAGAAGATCTCAAAATGCTTTTAAAGGAAGGCAGAGGAGCAATGGGAGAATGTTGCAGGTAAGCAGTGAGGTGGGAAAGCAGTGCAAATTGCATGAGTATTGCTTGTGTACAAATATCTAGCAAGATCTTCCTAAGTGCTGCAAAAAATGATGTCCAAGTGCTTAATAGCCTGTGATCTGTATTGAGGAAGATGAGAGGTTCTGGCCTTTTCCTCCAGCTCTTCTTTTAACTCAAATTTTTGGAATAAAAAATACCCCCTCTTTTTTTTTTTTTTTTTTTTTTTTTTTTTTTCTCCCGTCCTCTCTCTGAGCATCGCAGCTTTTTTCGGGGAGAAGCTTTTGTTCTGCTGTGCCCTCTTGGCAACTGAAGACAAACTGCTGCTCTGACTCTCCCCTTCTCTCTCTCATTTTGGATGTCTGTCCCGTTCCTCCCAGCTGCTGCTCCACGGGTTGCTCCCAGGAGGAATAGCTGGAAATCACGATAGTTGCTGCCAGTTTAATTTTTGCCCTTTAGTCTCCATAGAGTGGAGAGCTTCCTGAGCCTTACTTAGTTTCATGCTCTTGCTGCTCAAGTGAGTCTTTGGCAAGGCCCTGTGTATCTCTACCTAAAGGTATACACTGACCCTATGGATCGTGCGGAAGCTGGGTGCAGGACATCAGGCGTTTCAGGAGCTGCTTTGGGCAGACATCGCCTCTGGTCTGAATGTTCTGCTAAAATGCGGAGCAATGAAATATTCCTCAGCATTTCAGCACTGTTCAGTCTTTTCACGTGACATTGTTAGGTTCCAGAGTTAACAGTCTGCTGACGTGATTGGAGTGGCTCATGCTCTTTGTCTAGTCAGGGAAAAGAAAACCGTTTCTGGCTGAAAACGCTGTGGAAATGTTGGGGCTTATGGAGAGGTGACCTCCGTAAGGTACTGTGGGATGTCCCTGCGACGCACCGTGTAGAAAGTTCAGTTCTGCCACTGGGCTGTAATTACAGGCTTTATTGAGTCACCAGAAGCTAAAGACTACGGGAGCTAAATAATAATTTTCTGTTTATTTAGAAGACCGGCTGTTTTATATGTATATTTATAAATACATGTAGTCATTCACAATGTAGCTGTTTTCCATATGATTCTAAGGTAAATATGCCTGTTGGGCAGTTCTGCCTGAAAATAAGGTGACGTTAAGCTTGGGTGTTCCCCAAACCTTTGTGCATTTAAGTGTCAGCTCTTCTTTTGAAAATAAAAGCTCTGCTTCTTCCTCACCTGCCTTGGGCTGTCCCATGGCTGCCAAGCTGGAATCCTGCACAGTCATCGCTTCCCTAATGCAGACATCTCTGAAAAGTGGCCAGTAATGGTGATAATGACTCTTTAATGTGTTTGAGCTCTTTGCTGTCACAAATTAGCTTTGAGGGGTGCCTTTGGAGTAGACCATGGACCTCCAAAGCTCTAGAGACAAATTGGACAGCAGTGTTCCCATGCTTGAGTCAGTGCCTACTCACGTTGCCTAAATTCTGTTCCCACCCTTCCCACCTAGGAGAAAAGCATGTAGCCATCATGGCAAAGGAGAGGAACCGCAGTTTCCTGTGTGGTAGGAGAGGCTGTGGTGACACGGTGGCACTTCTCTGACAGGTGGGACAGGATCTGGTGCAGCACGGAAAGCACATGGAGAAGAATCCACCACAAAGTGCCTAATAGCAGGTGGCAATTTAGAGAGGCGTCTCCTCTGTGCACCGCGAGCGTTAATCCAGCCTTGCCGCCTCTCCCAAAGTCGTTAAACGTGATCATCTGCAGGAGCAGATGGCAGGACAAGGCGGATAGCTTGCCTGTGGTGTCCCACATGTCCTCAGTCGAGCCGGGACTCAGAGCTGGACATCCCAGCGACCTGTTCCTTGTGGCCAGCGGGAGGCTAAGGAGCGCGCGGCCGGAACATGCCGGCCTTTCCCATTGCGTCCTGTCCTACGCAGCTTAGCCCAGGAAGGGCTTGGGTGCCCACAAGTGGTTGCTTCTTGCCAACTATTTTAATTGGTTATAGGGGGGAAAAAAAAAAAAACCCTGTCCTTTTGGAGGTTGCTGTGAACAGAGCTCCCAGGACAGGTTCATTCAGCCTACTCGAGCTCTGGGAGAACTTAGCTGTGCGACAGCTGCCGGCCCCGACTCAGCAGGACCTGCAGGGAGACGTGCGCGGCTGCCACCAGCTTGCCTGCGTCTGGGAACTGCTCACCGAGCTTGCTTTGGTTTGTAATTCATCTTAAAAACTCTTTAGAACTTGTAAAATCCTAGAGGCTCTGTCGAGGAGGCTTTTGCCTGGCCTGTTTTCACCAAGAGCTTGATGCCCCTGCGTCTTGGTAGAGAGAGATTTTGGCTTCACAGCTGTGCATGCCAGACCCGTGGAGGCAAAAGAGCTTCTGCGGTGGCAGATGTTATGTTCTGCTGGGTGCCTCTCCGCTTCGGGTTGTTAAACGCCTGGGAGAAGCTGGAAAGTCAAGCTGGAGCAGCAACGAGCCTCCCTAATAGTCCCACCTTGGGCTATTCCGCCCTGCGAAAGCTGTGGCAGCTGGTGCAGGGGAGCGAGGGGCTGGGTTGGCATTTGAGGGGCAGCCGGGAGGCTGCGGAGTGGAAACGCTCTGTATCATGTTAGATGTGGAGCTGCTCAGCTTTGTCCACGCGAGGAAGGCCGGGCTCTGCCGCCAGCTGTGCCTGGCAGTGCCACCAGGATCCCGGTTGCGTCCCCTGGGGCAGCCCCCAAGTGAAAAGTAAGAGGACAGGAGACATCCCTGGGAAGGGGGTGGTCTGTGCTGGAAAGAGCTCGTGCAAAGAAGCAGCTCTCACTCTCTGTGTTCTGAATTTTTGTGTTATAGCAAGGAGGGATGCGGGGTATTTAATAACTGTGATGCCTTTGAGCTGGAGCAAAAATACATCAGGGAGGTTTCTGGGGTCTTGTGTGCCATGATCACTGAGTGCTGTGCCAAGAACCTCTGCTGCCACTTGGGAAACTGAGGCAGGACAGAGGCGACTTCCCTAAGATGCTGCAAGGAGCTGGTTGCAAAGCCCACTTCCTCTGTGGCTCCAAGGGTGGAGCGGGGCGTTACGGGACATTCCTACGAAACCCATGTGCGGGTGTTGCTTTGCGGAGCACCGCTCTCCTGCAGCACTGGCCACGAGCTGCGTTTTGGTTGCGCACCAGCCCCTCAGCACTGCGGGCAGAGCTTTGTTCCGGGACTAGCAGCATCTTCAGGCTGTTTGGAGGAGAGTTGTGGTATGTGAGAACACCTTTCAGGGAATGGCTAATGGGAGATCTTGCAGGAATAACCTAGAATGAATTTGAGAGGTTTTTGCTGCCTCCAGACCTTTCTCTCCCTGTCATTGCTCACTGCTGTCTGTTATCTGAGGTTGCCGTAGCTGACGCAGAGAGGGAACCAGAGGCCTGAGATGCAGCCCTGCAAGCCGGGCCTGCCCCGTGTGCCTGCGCCAGCCGGCCAGGCTGTGGCGAAGCCTCTGCTCTGCCCATCCTGTCCCGCTCCTGTCCTGGGAGAGAGGCAGAACCCGTTTGTGCTGCTTTCCCTGGGACTCAGGTCCGTCTCTGCCAGCTGAGCATCTGCAGTGAGCCTGCAAGGGCCGCTCCGTTTTCGGAAGCAGGTGTCACTGGGCCAGAATTCCCACCACGAAGCTGGGCATTCCTGGGATCCATCCCCTGACAGCGATGGAGCAGGACGTGCCTCCCTCTGGAGCTCCAGGAGTGTTTTCAGAGCTTGCCAGCATTGCTATTGCAAACCCCTTCTTTGGAGTTTGTGCCAGAGAGAAAATGCAAGCAGGAACTTCTTGTTGTGGGTCTAATAATGATGATGTCTAATAATAGACAAATACTTTGCGTTTAACATATTTATTTGCTTTGTATGGTGGGAAGAGGCTGGGGCTGAAAGCCCGTGTCCATGGTCGGCTTGGAGACAGATGTTTGATTAAATTCTCCTCTGATTTGGGAAGCTGGGCTGTCTATCACATAACTCACGTCAGTAAAGCCGCAACATTTTTGCCCCTGGAGGAATTGCAGTTGTGTGTGGAGGCTCGTGGTGCTTTTGGAAATTACTTTTTTAGCCTCATGCACTTTTAATTGTTGCCTGCTAGTAAATCGATGGGCTTCAGCTTTCGGGAGTTATAAAACTGGATGAAAACGGTTTGTTTTGAAAGCACAGCAAACAATCTCCCTTCTTTTGCCTTTAAGATAAGGGGAAATTCATATTAAATGGCAGCGTGGTTTGTTTTCTCCCCTCCTTCTCCTTCTTCCAAGCTCACTTCAGGTGACTTATTTTTCTGCAGGAGCATGGAAGAAATTCAGGCCACTTATTCCTCCCTTTGTTCTATATGTGGCGAGAGGGCCCTGTGCACATTCGACTTCTCCAAATTGTGACTTGACGTCTCTGTGGTTGTTTCAGCTTTTCATGCACAACCACGTTATCACTTTTAATATACGACTGTAACGCTGCCCGCTGGCAACTGCTTGCGCCCACATTGGACCTGGGCTTAGCTGCCAGGGATGCTCCGTTGTGGCTGCGGAGCTGGGATGTGGGCACCAGCAGCCTTTGGAAGAAGAAGCCTAGTAAAACACACGAAGAGTAAAACCCTCCTGTACGAGGGGCCCTGCCCGGTCCTGTGCACTGTGCTGAAGGGCTGGGGACAGCCCAGTTGAGAGGCTGGTTCTGTAATGGAGCCCCTCAGGCCTGGGGCAATGAAGGCACTTGAAGCTCTCATTTTTTTCCAGTATCATTCTCCTCTAACAGGCTGAGCTGTCAGAAGAACCTGTTTTAAAGGCATTTCAAGCATTTTGTTTTGCTTTGTAAGCTGGCAGCATTGTGAGTGCCCTTAGGATTTATTTACATTTGCCTGACGGATCCCTGCGCTACGGCAGCGTGCAGGAGCCTCGGCCTGCCCAGCTCCCCAGCCCAGAGCCGGCCCTGCACGACACGAAACCCCCCAGTGGATCCTGCTTCAGGAACGTGCCAACCTTGCTCTTGGGAAGTACGGCTCTGCCTGCTCAGGGAAGCCCCGGGAAACTGCGGAGTGTGCTCGCTCGAGCTGCACTTTTAGCCCCCAGCAGCTACATTTTTGCTTTGTGATGATGCTACTTCTGTATCAGCTCGTCGGTGCTTTCCCAGAGGGAAGATCACTGCTAGCCTCCCTCTCCCAGGCTCCCAGCCCGCGGCTGGAATTTTTATTTTGTTTTGGTTTCCACTGCCAATAGGAAGAGCCTTGGAAAAGGCTGGAGCCTTGCTTTTGCTTTGAGCTTTCTCCCAGTTATAGAGCAAGTTACCCCTTGGAAAGCGAGTCATTTCTTTCATGGACGCGTCCCCACGTAGGCATGGGTGCTGCAGGAGGGACAGAGCTTCGGTGGGTACAGGCAGCCCCAGGAGAGGAAATGGGCGAGGCAGGGAGGCTGGTTGTGGGAGGCTGCTGCGGAGTGGTGAACGGAGCAGTCCTTGTCCCCAATATCCATTTGCTGCCTGGGGAGGAGACACGAGCTGCTGGCAGACAGAATCACTACCGGAAAAGTCCAGATGCAGATTCGGACACTTGGTTTGTCATCCTGAAGACACTATATTCTTGGAAACTGCTCTCATGGGACAGCTTGTGTCTTTTAGGTGCTTTGCTGGCTTTGCCTTGGATACGATCATTCAGAATTTACCTGATGTGATCGGCCTTGCTCCTCTGTCCTGCAGAGATGACGGTGGCACGTGTGAAATGCACGCCATTTATTTGAGTGGTTATAGGGACACTGTCATGTGTTTGATTTTGGACTTGCTGCTTCAGATCTGCACGTCCAGTCATCGCCTGTGTGTGGTATCAGCTCAGGGAAACGCTGCGGTCGCTGGAAATGCTTGTCCTGGGACAGGAGTTCCCAGGAAGGAGGTCGCTGGTGCCCTGGGTTCCACCGTGTCCCTGTGGTAACTGCAGCGGCTCCCTGGGGCATCCTGGCTGGCAGAAGAGTCTCGACTCAGGCAGGTGGCTGGGAGAGAGGCGGCAACGAGATCCTGCACAGCCACAGAAGGTGTAAGACACGGGCGCTGCAGGGAATGTGGAGGCACCGTGCGGATTGCCTGGAGCTCTCCTGGCGCTCGGAGGTGCAGCCTCACCCTGCACCCAGCGCAGCAGCCGCTCCTGCTGCTCTGCTCCTGCCCTCTGCGCTACAGGGTGCCCTTGGGGAGAGTTGGCCTGGCACTGAAAGGACCATGAGCAGATTCTGGGCTGGGAGCTCCACCAGGGAGCTCAGGAAGTGACGGTGCCCATGCAGGAGGCAGCCCTTGCAGAGACTCGCGTGAGCACCGCTGTGTCTGACAGGGAAGCTGCGGCGCTCAGCAGGGGCTGGGCTGGGGCTCTGCTGCCCTCGCCCTGTTTGGGGAGCTATTTCTAGCTCTTAAATGTGTGTTGTCGGGAAGCTCTTTGGTGGCGTGCATCCCGCCCTTCCCTGCATCCCGGCTCCGCCACGCGCGGAGGCAGTGCCGCCGTCTCTGCCGTCCCCCGGGACGCCCTGAGCAGCATCCTCGGCTCGCGGACCGGTGTGAGAGGAAGAGCCGCGGCTTGAGAAGGAGGAGGTCACGTTGTGGGCACAGCCCCTCCCCAAGGGGCATTTGGGGGTTGCCCCCCATCTGCGGCATCTCTGTGCGTGAGCCCGGGTGATATTTCTGCAGCATTCGGTGCCCTGGTTATTTATTTATTTATTTATCTCGTCGCTGAGCGGGAAGGATTTTCCTCCTTTGTCTCCTGCCTCAGTAGCCGCTGCCGGAAAATGCTCAAGGAGATCTCGGTGGTAGCGTTAAACGAAAGCGAGCGACCCTTGGGAAGGGAGCAGGTAAAAGTCCCCCGGGGGTGGGTGGGGGGAGCGGGTGGGGGGTGGTTTCTGGGCGCAGTGAGAGCGGGGCGGGCGCCAGGTTTTGTTTGCAGGGCGAGACACAGGGAAGGAGCCGGCTGCGGTGCAGCCTCTCCCTTCCCTTGGCGCGCGCTCCGGCACCCTCCGTCGCCTGTCCCAGGGTCCGGGGAGCCCCCTTGGGCGTCAGAGGGTTTGAGGAGATGGAGAAGCCCGTACGTTGCAAACTGAGCCTGGCAGACACGCGCCATCTCCGGCAGCTGCGTGGTAGCCCGTCCGAGCGCAGCCATGTAATTGGAATCATAAATCCTGCAACAAGCCAATAAAACCGGGCGTTCGTGCAGGGGACCCGTTCCCCTCCCTTGCTGTCCATTTGCCGGCTTCGGGCGAGTCCTAGCACATGCATCAGCCTTCTAGGAAGGGCTCCTGCCCAGCTGCACATCTGAAGGAGCATCTTTGCAGCGCATTTTTTCTTTGGTGCATATATATATATGTATAGGTGTGTGTGTGTGTGTAGTTGCATCACATGGTAAGAAGAATTTTCATTGACTGGTGGCAGCTGCCTTGACTTGAAGCTTCTTTTCTATGTTCTCTGCTCTTTTTTTTTTTCTTTTGTTTTTCCCCCCCCTTTTAGTCTGGTTTCTCACAGAATTCGGGCTTTTGCAGGCACACTGGCCAACTGTTGGTTTTTATTTCTCCAAAAATTTTAACCCTTGAGACCAAATTTGACAGATGATGGTAGGACTCAAAGATAAAACCTGGCAGGCTTTAAGGCCGCTGGAAGAAGGGAATCCAGATAATTCCCTGCCTATGAGCGGAGGTTCCTGCACAAATATTTTCCAAATATTATTTTTATGGGCTCTGGAGTGTGGAAGGGGCTGTGTTTGGCACTTGGAGAGCAGAATTTGGTACGATTGCACAAAAGGGAGTTTAGGTTGTGGAAATTCATCCCAGTGCCTCCCTGAACTGCAGCTTCCCACTGCAGAGGTGCTTACAATGGATGGGAGCATCCCAGGAACTTGGGATGCAGCAGGAGGCTGAAGAATAGGGTGAAGGTATCCTGGGTAGATGAAAATATGGACATTAAAGCCCTGGGAGAGAGAGAGCCCTTAAAAATAGCAGAAATTAATATTGCATCTTTGCAAGAACAGCGCAGCTGGAAGGCACTGAGGAGCCCAGCACTGGGCAGGAGGAATGTGCTCCGGAGGGACCGGCTGTGCCGTGGAGCTCGGCACCCAGGCCTTGTGGAGCACCGGCCACGTGCAGAGCAGCAGCAGAACCCACAGCGTTCTGGAAAGGTCTGGGACCCCTTTCTGGGGAATTAAGTGCTTATACCTCGGCTCAACAAGCAGCTGGATGCTGGAAACGTGAGGCCCGTGTACAGGTGTGGGTGTGAAGGGCAGCGTGGAGATGGGTGCCTCGTCTAGCCGATCCACAGCTACTCTGTGCGTCTGTACTCCAGCCTGCCCATGCTCGTGCAAAGCTGAGGGCAGCTTGCTCTGGCATCAGTATTTTTGGGTGCAGGGACAGGGGAGCTTGTCTGGACGCAGGGCTTGGGCAGTCAAACCTCTCTTAGAGGTGATACATGAGCACCCATTTCCAAAACAGCTGGATACCCGCATCCCTCTGCTTTTGTTGTGACCTGACAGAATTATTTCCCTGATGTTGTGTTTGGAGCTGAGGAGGAGGCAGTGACTCAGCCTTTCCTTGCACAGAGATCCCGCGCTGGCTTTGGGAGGTCTCTGCCGTGCACCCCTGGCTGCAGCAGCGTCGCTCAGCCGCCGTCCAGCTGCCTGGGCACCCGCCGTTGTGCCCGGGAAGGGCACGGAGGGGACGGTCCCCATGCAGAAACATTCGCCTGTGAGGAGCATGCAGCAGGGTTACGTTTCCTGCACTTGGGAGCAAGCAGCTCCTGGAAGGGATGCAGGGACCCGAGATGGAGCAGAGAGGCTGGGAGTCACAGGGAGAGACTGCTGGGGTGCCTGCTGTGCTGGCAGCAGTGCAGTGGGATGCCACGCTGCCTTGGTGCTGGTGTGAAAGGTCCGGGTGGATCTTTGTCAGTGCTGTGCACAACCGTGGCCTCAGCAGCGCGTGACGCTAGGGGAATGCGTGAGGAGCTGGGAAGCTGGGGCTCTTACCCTGATGGGCAGTGGTCTCTTGTCACGGGAGCAATTTTACTTCTTAACAGCTTGTACTAGAGCAGCTCAGGAGGTTGCTAATATATGAGCTCCAGGTGCACTGGGGCTGCCTGGGTGTCCTCACGTTGAACTGGTGCCCTGGGAACATGACCCCTCACTAGCCTGAGATCCCGCAACAAGGACCAACCCCTGGGGTGGACGAAACCCTGCTGATTTTCACAGAGATCTCTGTTGAATGCGACCTGTCTAGTTTGGTCAGAGCCAACAGCAGAGGAAGGTGTGGTAAAAACAAACACCAAGGATTTCCAGGTAACTTCACAAGAAACCCCAGAAAGTGGAGAGCTATGAAATTGCCTTCAATAGCTGCCTCAAATCACCTTCCTGACCAGGTCTGGCCGCTAGAGTAAACTGAGAGACCCTCAAGCCTTTAAAGTTTAATGGCAAGTGCTTTGGACTTGCTTAGTGATAGATGCCAGATGATTTCACACAGACTTGGTGGAAAAAAACCCTCTTATAATGCTAGTGTCATGGCAATTTAGCAGTGAAGGTAAACATTTGCACGGCAGTGATCAGGTCGTCAACGGGGAATGGTTTCGTGAGGCTGCTGTGCTCTGCCTGCTGCTGGTCAGGGTGGATTTTTCTTTCTTTCTGTTAAGCAGTGCAAGCAAATCATGAAGCTGCCAGAGGCCATTAGTCGGCCGATTTATAGTGGCTGTAAAGCGTAACGGCTCGGCGTTCGCGGTGGCCGGACTCTCCGATCTGTCTTAATTGGGTGTCAGGAGGCAGATTTGTTAGCGCCTCCTCCGCGCCGTCTCTTAACGCCTCAGACCTTTCGCTCCGTCTGATAGGAATCGCCAGCCAGTGAAGCCCTTTTCTCCTTCTTCCCACAGGCTAATAACTCTGGCTAAAATTTTCCATTTGTTTACTTAATTCTGTCATTTTATCCAGCATTCATACAGCTTCCAGCTGTTCTTTTATCAACTTCTACCCCATGGAGCCACGTGGTTGAGAAGCCGTAGCCTTCTCCTCTTGCTCCTCAAATGAAACCTAGAACATGTTCTGTCTCTTCTGAGTGTATCTATTGATTAAAGCATTAGGGGGAATGCTGGCTGAAAAGCTATGTGTTTGATTAGCCAATTATTTTACCAAAAAAAGCAGCAAACTTCAAAATACAGAAGAACTTGAGGCCGGTTGTTTGCCATGTGCTGCAGGGGTGCCAGAGAACTGAATGAAATGAGAGGCTGAAGAGAGGGGCCTACAGGCTAAAGATGAACATCCAGCATGAGATCTTCTGTGTGACCCAGTAAGAGGGCAAAACGTGTGTGTGTTTCAGGAGAGGCTCTCATGAGTCTCGGTGGTGGCCAGTGCCAGGCCAAGGGGCAGTGGGTGCCAGTTGCAGCGCAGGCAGCTCCATGTGCCCGTGAGG
>JAVCKT010096767.1:0-12568 GCA_032273925.1 Rhynchotus rufescens | reverse complement strand
GCTCTTGTTTATTCCTAGAACATTCTGAGTTTTAGTCATGGATATTCTGAGTTGGAAGCAGCACTGGTTTTAGTTCATCAGTTGAACCCTGTCTTCCATGTATTTATCATTCTCCTGCCTGATTCCATAATGATGTGGACTCTATAATATCCTTGCCAATTAATTCTCTTACATACTGTGTAGAAAATTTAATTATTTTTAGCTATAAATCTGTTATCTCATCATTTCAATAGATATCCCAAGGGAAATGTGATAATTAGTGGCTTATCTATCCCTACTCACTTCCTTCAAATCTTTGCTGCATTTCATTTTCGACATCTTTATCATAATCTGCATATTCTCGTTAGCTAGAAGATTTTACTCTTTTAGTATTTCTTAAGGTTTTTCCCATTTTCAGACATTCTCTTTATCCTTGCGATAAAAGGTGGTCAGAATATTTAAGATGCCTTTTAAAAAGGTGCATTTTAAAAACAAACTTTTTATATAATACATATAAAATGTTATATTGTGCATTTGACCTCCCATCATTCAACTTCTAAGATATAATCACTTTTCAGTTATTTCTGCTCTGCATTTTTGCACATGAGAGATGCGAAATGTTCTACTTCCGCTTCCCACCTCATCGGTTCTACAGGGATTTTTATACATCTTTTACTGAGTTGCTTCCCTCCATTGAAAAACTGAAGATGATATTTTTTTGATGCTTCAGATGAGGCTATGTTTATTCTAGTGCTTTGGGGAATAGTCAAGCATATGACAACTTAGTTAACCACAAAATTCAGATTTCACTCCTTAGATTTCACAGGTTAAAAAAAAATAACATTTCAGTTCTGTTTGAAGTGGCTTAATTATTCAACTACTTTGCCATCTTGGGCAATTCTCAAGTGGACATTTTTAATGATTCTTCAAATGAATTGCACGTATTTCCTGATGGTATTAGTCCATCACATCTTATAGCACAAAATCTACTAGATGCTGCATTCCTTTCTTCTTTACTCTCCCCTCTTTAAATATCTACAATTGCAACTCTTTTCTGTAGTTTTGTATGCAAATGTCAGCCTTCCTGCCGAGAGACAAAAAGATTTCACACTGAATGAAGAACAAAGAAGTGTGTGAAGCAAGTGTTTCCCCCTGCGCCTGCTATGCTTATGAAGAACTATACAATATTCAGTGAAAAGAAACTTCTCTTTTCATTATATGTAGTAGTATATATTTTAGTAATAACTATTCGTTATCTTATCTGCATTTTTTTCTTTTTTTTTCATTTTAAGGAACTCTGTTTAGATATTTATAATACATGGAATGACTGATAATTATGAATTCATAATGAATTGTAATGGATGCAGTTCAATTCCTGAATTTTCAACACTCCAATGGGCAGGACGCTGTATTCACATGCTTCTGCAGATACAGCATCAAACTTGTGTAGTTTGATTTACGTACTTTAATGGTTCAGATGAGAGCAGGCATGAAAGAACAAAATTGTAAAACAGATACTGCAGTCAACCCAAGTATGCTAATACACACTCCAACCAATCTGACTCTATTAAAACTTTGTTTTTAAATTCTGAGATTTATGTCCTCTATGTTTTTTCTAAAGATAGTTTCATCTGGAGAAACTGGAAAGACAGATGATGATTTACTTACTCCAAGCAGTAAGTAGTCATCTCATATTGTGAGCCAGCCAAGTGGATAGTTTTCGAGGTTGCACTTTAGGCCTTCGCTGCTCACATAATAGAGGCTCCTGAGGGATGCAAAGACTTTTTTAATGCTAGTGGTTTCAAAACTCACACAAAGTAACCAGTCATTTGGGTTGTGAATCAATACAGATCACTCCAGTTTTCCTGGTACAAACATCTTCTATTGCAGAAAAGAGTAGATCTCAAAGAATAATAAAGAGACAGAGGGAGTGGGGAGCTGTGATCAGCAGTGGCGGGAAGAGTCATCACTTAGAGAAATTCCTTCTACCAGGTTGCTTCTTCACGGTGGAAGTGTTTTCATTTTTATGTTCCTCCACAATTACTGTCAGAAGGAGGTTGGCCTTAGCTTGCTAGGAAGTACCTGTGGTTATGAAATTAGACTAACTTGGGCTTTACAAATTTTGTTTTATTTTTATCTTTCTAGACTCTCTAATTACTTTTTTTCAGTCTATCCACATTGTAAGAGCTTCCACTGTTTGAAATTTAGAGCATGAAGCTGATTTCTCAATACGTAAATGATCCTGAGACCAGCACATTGTATTTCTTTCAACAAACTTTAATTTTCATGGGCACTAAAACAATGCGGATAAAATGAAATGTTTTGCTTCTCACTGATCTTGTTTAGAGCCTTTGTCTGAAATAGCTGGATGCTGACTAGAATTCCTAATTTAAAGGAATGACACTTACGGGAAATATTTCTAACCACTTCTAAAGATAGGTCCTAATGGAAAGATTAAATTATATGAACTTCCATTTTCTCTCGCTCAGGCTCCCTGACAGGACTTATTTATCTGGCTCCTGCAGGAGAATCAAAAGCCTTCATTGTGAGCCTCCTGTGTATTGCAGGAACAGAGTTCAGTAGTCAGCATAGGAGATTTCAAGGACAGTCTCTCTGGAACATTTATTGCCTTGTTGCCTTCTGATAAAAGGTGCCTCTTGCTCTTCAGATTTATAGTGTTAAAGATCTCTGTTATGAAAACTTAATTTTTATAAATTAATTAATGTCTTTCAAAGTATGTCAGGAAAAGTTATCTTTTTCTCCTGTAATATATAAATACTAGTATTTAAAATTGTCATGCAGAAATGAGAAGAAGTCTTGCCTTACCATGAAGGAGTCTAAAGCTACATTTTCCGCTTTCCAATTGTAGCATGTCCCAGGGGCAAAAAAGTATGCCAAGGGCAAAGCTGCCTACTGAAGCAATGGCACTTCTCATTGCAGGAACCAAGATCCATGGGAAAGGGTTAGCACTAAAGACAGTGTTTGGAACTCAGGAAATCAGTTCAAAAGCCCTTGATTCCGAGACCTTGCATATGTATGTGTTTTTCTTGTTATTGTTGATGATGTTTTTGTATTAGGTATTTGTGAAAGAGGAGACTTGACCCAATTGAGGAGATGAGGGCAGAAGCAGCCTGGGGATCAGTAGTGTAGACAGCAAGCCAAGAGCACATCAAGCGATCTTCTCCACCCCTGCCTGCAGGGTGCCTTTTACACCTGCCTGTGCAGGTCCCCATTGTCCCTGGGTCCCCTTTCCTCCCCTGGTTCAGCCCTGCTCCTGTGGGCAGCAGTGGGAGCAGATTTCCCCTCTCATCACCTTGCTGCTTCACTTGTCTTTTCATCCCAAAGGAAGCAGCCCTACCCTTCCCAATACATCCTGAAGGCCCAAGAAGATAATTTGCATTTGCTTCTAGTGGTAATGGCATTAAAGGACTGCTAGGAAAAGAGTAAGAGGGTTCAACAGCACTATTCTTACATCCCAAAAGTGAGGTTGAGGAGGAAGCTGATGAGTCAAGGAGAGAAGAAAGAGCAACTCCACCCTCCTTCCTCTCCCCATGCACACCCAAACCCTTCAGCAAAAAGCTCTTTCTGAAACTACTCTCTTCCAACCAGACCTTTGAACATCACTAGGCCCTGCTGACTCTTCTCTGCTGCTTGCTCCTCACTTCTCTTCCACCATCCTTTTTCCTGTATTTAAGAGAACCATGGCTGCTGCTTACTCTTGCCCTCATCACGCAAGGCTAGCCTATACTTCTCCCAGCACACAAATATGTTTTTTGCAGTCCTCCCTTCTCCAGTTGCAGTATCTTTTGGCTAACTCTGGGATAAACATGTCATTTTGTACTATAATCACAGAAAGACTCACACAAAATGTGAAGTGACTGAAAAAATTGGAAAATGAAAGCATGATGTTAATTGAGAAATGTGCACAAAGGAGAACACTTCTGAATGGGAAAAAATAGTGTCTGATTATTTCTTACTGTTGAACTAGTAACTGACCTTACTGTCAGTAAGACTCGGAAACCACTGCTTTTTAAAGTTTTGTATGGCATTCTGCCCCATAAAGTGCAAAGTGAACAGGAAATACATAAAATGTGGTAAAAGCTCCTGTAGAGCCCTCTCTAATTAACTGTGCACTCCTGAAGGATCACTAGGGGTGGAGAAAGGCCCTTGTTAAATGAAGCAACAGTTTCTATGGAAATGGAAAATAATTCTCTGAAACTTTCTGCTTAAAACTGGCAGGCTGCTTGTATTCATTATGTGGTATTTAGTGTGCCTTGCCAGCCAGAAACGTGGCTACTTTCAGCTTTAATGACATAGAGTGCTGTTACACAAATTAGTGCAATCTATTTATGCAGGCTTATTAGCTTAAGTTGTAAAAGATAAATGGAACATGCTAGTCTGTTTATGTATGTGCATAAAAAGCATGTCCAATTCTCTTCAATTCTATTTAAGCATATTGTTTCCTTTTTCCTTTTTTTTCATATAGTTTAGTTATTTGATATTTTGCACAAACTTTACTGTAGCAAAGTTATGTAACACAGGGAGCCACTGGCCAATGTCCTTGGCTAGATACCAATGTCCTACCCAACAGTGATAAGTCCTCACCAAAATGAGGAAAATTCAGGTGACTGAACGCTTGAAATCAAAATCAAAATGCAAAAAGATCTGAAATCACTTTATGGATTTTACAATTAAAAAAATCCTCAGAGTAGAATGTTTGAAGCTCTACAAGGTCACTTAACATGAATGGAAACCAATGAGTTGTTACCCGATACAAACAGCAGTAAGTGTTAATAGAAAATATCTCATAATCAATTTAATCTCTTTTTATTGAATACCTCCAAAAGTAATCATATTGTCAGACAGAGGGGAGTATTCGCTGAAAAAAAGAACCTAGAAAAAAACACTTGAATTATAGTCTCATCCTAATGGTGTTCTTGCGGATTAGGATAAATTTCTATCCTCTTTGAAATTTGTGACACAACTTCTGCTACTTTCAAGGCGGGGAATTTAAGGCGATCTAAATATTATAGTTCTGTCAAACTAGCAAAACATTACATTTGTTTTATTATAAAAACAGGCAACAAGTTAGAAACACTATTTACATCTTCATAAAAAAACAAATCATTAGAATTCTTTATGTTAGCTTCTAGCATCCTTAAGTGGACTAGTCTTGCTGCAGAAATGTTACAAAATTACCAAGCATCTTGAATTCACCTTAACTTCTTAGAGCAGTTCTCTGAAATGACTGTACTAAGCTCTGGCCTCATGGAATAAATCAAAGGATGAAAATTGCAAAACTAAATCTAAAATCCCAGAATGCTTCATTTGATTTCCTGATATTTCAGCCATTCAGCTTTAGGCTCCTCCATTTTCAAAATATATAGCACAAATCCTATTTCTGCAGCATTCCTTTTAATCAGAACTTGCAGGATGAAGCTCCAAACAAATAGAAAAGTTGGATATTTGTTCATCTTCAACATAGTAGCTTGTTGCCCAAACAAATATCTCTTTGCAGCAAATAAAGTCCAAATTGGCACCAGTCTCTCACATGCTGTCAAGAGGAAAAGGAGAAGAAATCAAGCAGGTCTCTTTAGCAGATTTCCACTGATTTATTCTCTTCTGTTGGTTAGCAAAAAGTGGCTTATTTTTAGGACAATTATTAATCACACAGGTGAAAAACAAATGTTTATTCAGTAGTTATTTAGAGGATGAGGCTTCTGGGTTATGTCATTAACTTTGGTAGGAGTCAATGTGGTAGGGGAGGGTTAGATATTATTGATTGCTTTTGTATATTAAACAAAATCTCTAGATACTGGTCAAAGGACTATCGACCTCAAAGAATATTAATGCTCTGGGGCAGTTGAAAGGCTAAACAAGATCACTAGAGAATGACAGGTCTGCAAATTAGTTATCATTGTGACTAAAATGACAGATGAACTGTTACAAAGTTTTATTCATAATAAGCTAAAGACAATATAATTAATGTTAATCAAGACCTTCTTATTGAAACCATGTCCTGTCAAACTAATTTAACACCAATGCAACTATGCTTTAGTTGGATTTTCATTAAAAACTTCATTTGTATCATATGAAGTTTTGATGACAAAGTTAAAGTGATCTGAAGATGATCAGATATGTGTTACTAGATATTTTATATGTTTAAAATGTAAGTTTTTAAGGGAAAATTCTTTGTTATATTTGTCATGAGTATTTCAAGAATCATTCCTTGGCTGAAGATCACCAAATATTTTATTAGCAACCTGAATAAGAGCACTTTTCAGTTCACTGTTTCTCTATAACAGAATTGCATGTCCAGTGTCTTTTATTAGAAATATTTTTCTCAGATGTAATCTCTCAGTATTGTTTAATTGCAGTGACTTATATACAACCTACTTTTTATTAAATAACAATTGAGCTTTCCTAGGAATGGAGGCCCTGCCTTTGCCATAGCCCTTAACCTGAGGCCTCATGAGCTCCTCTATTTTCACTTCCTCCCAGACCATTGTCACCACTTTTGTGGGCTAAAAGCAAACTTTTAATTTTAAGGCAATAGGCAGTGAGCATTGGGAACTGAACTGCTACAGCATGTTAGTTAGAATTATTTGTCTTGTTCAATGCCTTGTGTTCCTGATTAGTTAAACTTAATTAGCAAAGGAAGTAGATCACTGTCAGAGTCTGGCTGTTTACGTGCTGGTAGGTGCAATATGCAGAGGCCTTGTTTTGAGAGCAAATGGCACAGCATGGCTCATATCTTTACAGCTAAGTACTCTTCCACAAGAACAACCAAACTAACTGCTTTTGTCATATTCACATGAGAGGGGATATGCTAGAAATAAAGTGGTATTGACAATCACATACTAGAGCTTGAGTTCATGTTCAGGTATCTCATTTCTAAAACAGATGGAGCTCTTGGCTGTGAGAATTATCTAAGCAAGTCACATTAGAGTCTCTTTTAGTGGATCAAGAAAACACATCATTGACATTCTCTGAAAGTATGAAGAACCACTGGTGGGCACTTAAGCAACAGGGCATATCATAACTGTAAATGTTGAATGCTAGCTGGTGAGAAGGTAATCCTACCTCTGACAGCAAATAGCCTTGTTCTCAGCAACATATAGTCAACCTTCTATATCTGTGTTAACTATAAAACTGCAAATCAACAATATTTAGGGAGTACAACATTCTGTTCAAATTTCAGGATTGTGTTTTTTTTTGAGAAAGATGGGACTGAAAAAAAGACCCTAAAGTAGTTCATGGCTAATTTAAGGCAGCCAATCCAGTCTTACAAGCTTTTGAGGTTAATGGAATCTGTGATAACAGGATAAATCATGACTAGGATATATGCCAAAAACTCACAGATATGCTGAGGAAACTCAGCATTAATCTTAGACTAGGAGTTAGAATGTGCTGAGCAAAGAAAATTGTCAAGTCTTCATTGAAGTTCACCCTTTCAACACAAACTTGACATTGAGAATAAAATTACTGCATCCAGAAGATTGAACGTCATGAATAATTCAAAATCGGAGTCCCCTGTAAAGAGGTGCAGAGTGGCACATTCTATGCAAACCTTCAGCCACATCTGACCACTATGATGATTTGTCTCAGACTGGGAGATATCTGAAGCACTTTGGGATGCATCACAGTCAAAGTGGATAGCAGCTCTGTGGGCTCTCAGAATGAAAGAAGTAATTTCTAGAAAAACAAACAAACAAACAAAAAACAGTTGAGTGAGGATGACAGAGCTCTGGAACAGGTTGCTAAAACAGATTGTGGAATCTCCTTCTTTAGAGATATTCAAGACTTCCTTGGACACAATCCTGTTCCACATGCTCTAGGCAACCCTGTGTGTACAGGGGGGTTGGACTAGACGATCTTTAAAGGTCCCTTCCTACCTTAACGATTCTATGATTCTGTGATTCTATGAAATCGAGTGGTGCTTATTGATTTTAAATTGTTAGTGCATACACGCCCCTATTGTACAAGAAAAAGTAGCACTATTTCTAAAGGAAGACATATCGTGATCAGAGGTTTCAGGTAGCTTGATTATTCAGAGTAGATTATCTAAATTGTATATCAACCACATCTCCCCACTTCTTTCCTCTCCCATGTGCATAGCACACAGAACAGTCCATAAAATACATAATAAAGTGGATTTGATCCTAGCAGGTCCCACTCTGCCTGTAGATATGTAAAAGAACACTTCTCTTGAGAGAAAACTGGATAAACAGGACTTCAGGTTTTTAGAAGAGAATGTAATACATACTCTTGCAGTGTAATTCATGTATTTGCTGTTATCTGCACCTTAATTTATCTAGCTTTTCCCACTCCTCCATTACTCCAAGTAATTAATGATGTCCACTTAAAACTCATAACTTAATGGTAAAACATATTGTCACAGAAAGTGTAAAAATCTAAATGCATGTCTTTGTGCAAAGTGGAAAAGCTGTAATTATAATATTACTAAAAAATAGGCCTCATTTTGGATTAAATGGGTGCCAAGGTCTCGTCAAGTCAGAGGTCTCATGAAAAAGAAATAAATCAAAAGAAGAAGGAATCAAGCGAAGTAAGAAGAAGGAATCTGGGGAATAGTCAACATGATGGAGAATTTCTCAGTGGAGATTATGTTGGGGGAGATTTATAATGACAGACAAAATATTTCTGAACAATTCTACAATTTTCTGACCAGTAGGACCTTGACTTCTGTATCACAGTGGCACTGTAGGAAACCAGAGCAAATAGCATTTTTTTCTCTCAGCCTTCATAGAGAATACTATCACTGTGGACCTGTTGACTTATTTAGAAAGAGAATTTAGGACCATGAACCATCTTTGGATTGGGATTAGATCATCACTAGCACATTTATGTACTTCTTTACAATGCAGCTCTGTTAGCCAAAATATGAGAGTGTGAGCTGGAAAATACAGAAAATTAACCATAACTCCACCGAAGAATAAATGAATCAGCAGTTTCAAAGTGTAGAAGTTAATTCTCAATGACTCTGTTTTCCATTGTTGCAAAGATTAGCCTATATTACCCTTTCATTAGGAAAAAAAAAGGCTGCGATTTCTATGCTAAAGAGTACATGAGTATCATTCCAAAAGCAAAGTGTAAAGTTAAATATTCACTGTCACCGTTCAGCATTAATATGCTCATTTGGTAGCTTTTCCGTGGATAAAATATGTATCTGTATCTGTTCTCCTGCTTGTTTATTTGCAGATATAGTGAGAACTGGTTGAGCACCCTGTAGCATATCAATGAAAACTCTTTGCTACTGCAAGCCAGAACTAGCAAGACACGCCTTGAGTGGCATGAGAGACTAGTAGGCGAGCAACACGCCTTTCACATGTTAATATGCATGGCAAAGGCTTAGAACGTGCTGGGGATAGCACTGATACATCTTAAAGGTGAAAGTTCTGGCCAAAAGGAAATTTTTAAAATCTGGACATACAATTTTGGGTCAGGTCCTGTAATTCAAGCTACCCTTCATCTAATTGTCCTGCATGTGCTAGTTAATCGCATGTAGGATGAACTTCCAGGCAATTTGAAGAATACCATTAAGGAAAAGTAGAGAGAACAAGGCACCCTGTGCCAACATTGTTAGGATTGGCTTTTCCATAAGCACCTCCTGCATACTTGATGCTGGGAGAGATATCCCAGTTTGCAAGGTTCACTTGCATTGCTGAGGCTCACCTTGGATTAAAAGCTATTGAGAGAATGCCATGTAATTTGAAGGCTGTGAATTAGCTCTTATTTAGTATTTCTGTGCAAACTTTTAGCATTGTATCCATAGTCAGAGAAATCATACCAGTATTTCAGCTCTTCTCAGGGCCAACCATAATACTTTCATTTAGTGATTCATCATAGTGGAAGGAAGGGTTAGTGCAAGAAGGAATCATCATGCCTTAGTTGAATCTCATATTTATCTTCTGATTCTGACCTAGAATTGAAGTTTTCTTTCTGAAATAAAAAACTTGACAAAAAAGGTAACTATTCCATAAAAGCTCACACCATGTGAGCTTTCTCCTATACCTAAGAGATGGCCTAAACTTTTAAGTAAAAATCCATTAGTTTCTTATATTTTATAATATCTTCATGATCATTTTTAAAGAACGTTTATTTTTCTGTCTTTGTTAAATATTGGTGTAACAGAATTTTACATTATGTGCCGTGGTTTCTACGATTTCTAAATCAATTTTTAAGCAGGCTGACTTCCAAATATGAATTGCTACCTTCATTCTGTTAAATCTTGTTTTGACTTTCCCCTCACTGTCTCCAAAATTTAAAGCCGTTCCTTTAAATGATTGAAATAAACTTTCCAAATGTTGGATGATAGTTTCTGACAGCTTTGAAAATTAAGTGAATTGATATAGAAAATTTTCAGGAAAGGCTAGGCAAAGCTTTTTTTATATAGTCTATACTATAGTCCTAATCTCAGAACAAAGGGATATATCAGATGACTTGTTGGTATGCCGTGTAATTTTACCTTTCATATTTTAAGTAGAAGCGATCATGGACTAATGGTGTCAGAAAATTATCTTTCACTGTAAGATGAGGTATAATATGTGAGAAGAATAAATTAAAATTAGACTGTTGTTTCTTATGAGAACAAAGAAATATTTTGCAGAAGTTTTTCAGGTGGCCATTTACAATTTGAAGAATTTGCCAATTTTCATCCTAGAAATTCAAATTACAAAGAGTAACATCAGAAAATTCATTATTACTTTGATACAAAAATATAATTAATATAATACATTAAAAAGACCAGTTATATTATTACATGAAACTTGACATATCAGAACTGCTTGCTTCATGAGAATCCTTCTGGGAATTTTTTTCTGCTTTATAAGCATTAATTTATTAATCTTACAACACTGTTCTGTAGCAAGTGTTATTTAAGCTGCAAACAAGGAGAAAGTATTGTACAGCATTACAAGAATGCCAAAATTATGGAGGAGGTCTGTGGCTGAGCTGTTAAAAGAAGAGCCCTTGCACCACTGCAGCAGTGCAATTTCCCTGCCTTCTATTAGAGTATAAGGAGAATGAAAAGATAGACCTGTGGGAAGAGTTCCTGTTTTTCTCAGCCTACATCTTACAGGATAAAGAGGAATCATTGATGGCAAAATGAGTGGTCTAGGGATGGAGTCTTATGTTTCCATTGAGGTGACCCTCAATGATAATAGTATGAACTAGTCCGGAGAGCAAGAATACAACTAAAAACAGAATATTTGAAGTGAAATATACCGTTTCTCTTTTGACTCAAAATTATATTGTCATCTTTATTCTGTTTCATAAGATCTTTGTTTTAAAATGGAATTTAAAGGGTAGCAATTTATGAAAACTTTTCTAACCTAAAGAAACAGGGGAGGTTACCAAATACTAACGCAAGGAAGGTGGCCCAGGGAAGAACGTGAAATGTCCACTTCATTTATGTAGCTTGCCTGGCCACGAGTCCTGCCTTGTTAAGCCTTTCCAGACCCAACACGTTCACTGTTGCCACTATATGAAGTATAAGCATCAAATCCATAACCTACGCCAGTGTGAGAGACAGTGATAGTTTTGCAAGTCCACTGTAATCAATAGCTTTATCTCATGTGCCTTTTGTTCATGATGCAAACCCTAACAAAATGGCTTGAACAACTACTTTTAATACAGAAAATCTATAGACAAGTTACAGGACAGCGATGGTAGTTAGAATTCATATATTTTGTTTTCATTTTACCTCCTTCTATATTTTGCATGTTTTCCACACTTTGTCTTTTTAAATGGCTATAGGAAGTAAATATATTAAGTAGTTCCCTGATTTATGTGAAATAAACACTGAGTGAGAGCTATAAAAGTAGAATATCAGTATTTTTTAAAAAATAGCAAAATATGCATTGGCAATAGCATGAAGATGCTATAAAAACATTAAGTGCTTCATCCTACATCACGTTGGAGCCAATGAGAATTTGTAAATATATAAAATAAAACACACAATTCCTCTCATAAAATGAAGGATGGAGGTAGATGCTTAAATCTGCTCATACTCTGTAGAGTCAATCAGGCATGCATAATTTCCCATCTATACAGTGAATAATTTTCATCTCTATACAGACTTGGAACAGAAACGTCACATTGAAACTGTCCTGTTACTGTGTCCTGTCCTTCCTGTTTCACTTACTTTTGAAAGGAAAAAAGCATAGCGAGGTATTTTACGAAAATAAATATATATAAGATATAAAATATTATATATATATAATAAATATATGTGTATATATATATAATACATTATTTATATATAAATAAATAAAATATATAATGAATATGTATTATAAATAAATAAGCAAACAATCAAATATTTATTTATTTATATATTTTAAACATCTTGCTATGCTTTTTCCCTTTCAAAATGAGCAAGCACGGGATATTTTTTGCCTTTTTTTTTTTTCCAAAAGTGTATGGATAATAAATTTAGCCAGTTTGAATTACACCCCAGTGGAATTGTTTTGAGATATATATGTGTGTGTGTGTGTGTGTGTGTGTGTATATACATATATATATAGTTATCTTGTTCTCTGAAAAAAAAAAAAAGGAAGTAGAAATCATT
>JAVCKT010096766.1:0-12572 GCA_032273925.1 Rhynchotus rufescens | reverse complement strand
GCCCACGTTCACTTCAGCCATGGATCCTGCCCACGTTCACCTCTGCCACGGGCCCTGCCCACGTTCACCTCGGCCATGGACCCTGCCCACGTTCACCTCTGCCACGGGCCTGCCCACGTTCACCTTGGCCATGGCCCCCTGTCCACATTCACCTCGGCCACGGGCCCTGCCCACGTTCACCTCAGTCATGGCCCCCTGTCCACGTTCACGCCGAGCAGAAGCCGGCGGCTGCCATGAGGGCAGCTCCAAGCCCCAGCTCAGACTGGTCGCTAGAGGCAGCGAATACTGCCCGGGGCTCAGCGGAGCTACAGCTACAGCCAGAGCGAGCTGCTGTCTGCGACACCCAACTTCCCGCCATCAACTGCACACCCCAATACGTTTTTTTTTTCCCCACTCTGTCATGTCAGTGGGATCCAAATATACTGAATAGATTATCAACACATTTAGACTGCAGGGCACCAATGCTTCTTAACAAGTTTACTTAAGACTTGTAACTGCGCTAAAGCAGCGAGCAGCTGATAAACGGTTATCTTTCCATGTTTCCCAGTTAGAAAAGAGCAGCATGTGGGTCTGTACGAAAAGCCAAACAGGCTTTGAAGTTTCTTGACTCCAGCCAGCCCTGGGTGACGAGAGCCCGTGTCGAGAAGCAGCCGCGGGCAGAGCAGCCGCACATTATCCCAGCTCTGCCAGCTCCAGCCTCAGAGCCAGGCTGCCCTGTTACGAGGGCAGTGCCGGCAGTGCCGCGGCCGAGGGCAGCGCAGCTACCAGGCTGCATCCCAACCGTGCTGACTCCCGAGAGAAAGCACCGAGATGAGGCACAGGAGCCACTCTGAAAAGCGGTCTGCACTAACAGGACTACTCAAACATTACCCTAGGAAGAAGACACAGCAAACAAAAGGCTTTCAGATTTTCCAGGGGTGACCGAACGCCGTTGGTATGTGGAGCAATCACCACACACCCAGGACTGCCAGTAGTCCCAAACTGCTGCTGTCGGCCACCACTGCACAACGTGGCCTCCCTCTTCATTTTTTCTTCCCATTTTTATTCTTCTTTCCATACGCCCTTTCATCACAAAGCAGCCTGGCCTGGCACAGGGCAGATAAAAGCACCTCCTGCCTTTCTTCCAACCTCCTGATCATAAACAGGCACAAAAAGCCCCGTTGATTTGACGTGTCACAGCTGCTGGGTCGACGGCAGCGCGGAGGAGGTTCTGCCGCACGCGCCAGCGCCGAGGGGAGCGACGCTGCGTTGGAGGGTTGTCCCAGTGGATGTGAACGGCGTGGACACACGGCCGAGCGCCGAGGGAAACACCGCTCTCATGCTGACAGTGAGTTGTTTCCTCACGTTCAGCTCTGCAGGCCCAAGGTGGGTGCACAAGGAGCTGCTTTGGGAGGCAGGACAGCAGCAGGACACGGGCCCAGGCCACCCAAAGCACGGCCCTCCTCCAAAGGCCAGCGCTGACGATGGAGCCTGCTCGCAGGTGATGTTAGAAGCTCTGTTCATCTTTCTGCATTCAGAGCTAAACCACGCTCAGGATTTTCCAAGCCTTTCTCACAATATTGTTCTCATGGATTAAGTCATATAAAAATTCTGCCTCTAGCTGATACAAAAATAGTGGAATCATCATCATCCTTTTGGTATTTTGAAAAAGAATCAGATATTACTGTCATGACAGCCACATAAATAACCAAAGCACTGATCCTAAAAGTTCTGTTTCAGGCTAGTACCTACTTGATATAGCATTAAAACTTTTGATATAAACTATATCTACAAAAGGAGACCTCAATTTATTCTGTATTCTTTCTATTGCTACTTAGGAACCTGCATTTGCAGTTTCAAATACTGTTTCAAACGAGTGGGAAGCCAGAAGAACTGACATAAGCAACACAATTAGATCATTTCAGGCACAAAAGAGATCATTTCAGGCAGCAGGGAGCCCTTCACAGTTGCCCCCTCTACCGAGATGTACAGTGCTAAATACACGGCTGGTGAGGAAAACGAGCGAGAAGAAAAACTCTTTCCGCATGGAGCACACAACACAACGTGCAACAGGTCCGGGCAAGTAGAACGTCACTGAGGAAAGGAATAATAGAAAGACCTACCTGTTACTATACAGATTTCAATATCAACAAATGTATGAGTTAGAGTGGACCCAAACTAAATTAAATATATATATACACCCTCATACACACACTCACACACCCCGCTTCATTTCTGAAGTTCAGTCCTTAGTGAGCTTCCCCATGGAGGGGGTGCTGACGGTGGTGGAATGGGGCAGGGTAGACAGTGCCACGGCCTCGAGTTGTGCCTTAACGAGAGGATTAAGCTCAGCTGCCTCCTCTATTTGTTCATTTGTCTGATTCATTAGTTAATTGTGCAGTGTTTGTTTACAGCTTTCCCAGAAGAGGATGAACAGGCCTGCAACCTAGCAGCGTGTCACGCACTGCTCCAGGTCACTCAGGGCTGCTCCAGGGTCACACGCGCTGCCAAAGCTATGCCCAAGCACAACTCATTTGGCTGGCTAAAATATTCAGATAATGAAATCATCATGGGTTCAAACGGCCTTAGGTATTACGACTCTTGGCCCAAGCATGAGCCAAAAATTTGCTTTAAAAATGCAAAACAGAGGTTCTCACTCAAGAAATGAAAACGGCAGGGCAGCGCGTTGGGCGCACTGTGCTGCAGCACCCGAGCACGTGCTGCAGAGCGGAGGACCTTCAGGGCAACAAGGCACGTGTTCTCTCTGACACTGGCAAGGATTTGCATCTCCTGTTCAGCCAGGGAAAACAAAAGAACCTAAGGCTGCTTTTGATTGCAGCTGTGGGGGGAAAATGTGGAAGACAGTGAGATGCAGCTTCATTATTTTCTACATCCTACTGCAGGAAAAAAAGAATGAGACCTAAGAACAGGAAGGGATGTGCTGCCTGTGTGCATGGTCATATGCTGGGGTCACACACACACACACACACACACACTCCTACACTGGAATAGCTTATAGAGCAGAGAAGAATTTGCTCTTGCTCTTCAAAAGCACAATGAGATAGTCCATAACAGAGGAAAAGGGACTCAAGGCTGCAGCTGTAATTCATCCTGTCCAAATTCCCCAGCCCGAACGTGGGGCGCCTCCATGGAATACAGGTCTCCAAATCTTGCTCTCAGTAGCACCTGGCACAGCTAGCACTGAGAACAAAGTTTTAAATGTACATTGAGAACACCATAAGACAAAATTAAACTTTAAATCCAGATGAGGAGCAGTTGCAAAACAGTGGAAAGTTGAAGTGTGCACATCAGAATTTCAGGAACAAAATAAAGAGCTGACTGCTCCACAGGGGTTTTTCCAGCTTCTGCTTTTTCTACATCCTCCCTAGTTGATCACACTGCCCAAAGCCTGTACCAGAACGCAGATTACCAAACTGAGGTTTACTCAAACCTCTGCAGTTGCCCTCCAAAACCAGCAAGTTGAAAGGCAGGATGATTCTGAGGAGAGAAATCCTTCTCTTAAGAGCATCAGTTCCCACCAATATTGATCTCAACATCTTTGAGAAATATTCCCATTTCTCCTTTCAAGCCTTCGAATTAAAGTTCTGGAAAACACTCCATTATCCACGAAGCATGCACAGGCACCGCAAACATCTTCTGTATCTGCAAGAGGAGCACATACGTCGCCCACAAGTCAACACAGGTAAATTCTTGCCTTTTTGGGGTTCTCCAGAACACAGAGAAGGAAAAATCCTTTTATCTACAGGCAGGATCAAAAAAAGATCTTGCAAATATAAATAGGTAACTTTACACACAAGTAATAACAACAAAACAAAAGAATTAACAGAGAAACAAAAAAAAGAAAGATTGAGAATTAAGGTCATTGCCCAAAAAGCTACAAGGAAACTCTCCAATTCAGCAGAAAGTTGAGAAAAAGCCGTGGCATGAGCCAGGCTCTGCCCATGTGCATGAGGCAGCTCTCTCACTGCTCGTAAGGTTCAAAATCTCAGACCTGCAGTGAGAAGGTGCCTCAAAGCAGCCACAGCAGAACGATGGTTCCTTCCTCCCCGCTCCTTTGCAAGGGCCGTGACACCTCCGCAACCTGCAGCTCTGCAGCCCCGCGGCGCAGGCAGCTGCAGGGCAAACCCTGAGTCCCCACACTAAAATCAAGCTGACTTTAGCTCAGGCAGCTGCAGGGGAAACCCTTGCGCCCCGCACTAAAATCAAGCTGACTTTGGCCCGATGCATTTTGTGGAGCAGTGAGCCGAGGTGCAGCTTCGCCCCGCGCAGCGCCCAGCGCTCCCAAGGGCTTCACACAGGGCAAGGAGGGAGCCCGGGCTGCGTGGAAGGCGCTGGGGAGCCAGCCGCCCGTCAGCCCACGCAGGAACTAATTATGATTTATTTGATTGCCACTAAATAAGTCTTATTTAACCTTGTTAGGCACTACAGTAGAACAGAAAATATACAAAACAGAGTTGAAGTGTTTTCTAAATAGACTACAAACTGTTTAGCTGTAATTACTCTAATTAAAGAAAATATATGAATATACAGATAGAGAAGTCAAACTAGCAAGAAACACAATAGCTCTTAACACTAGTTTCCATCAAACAAGCTTACTGGATAAACTTGCCTCTCTGGTTTTCTGGCATTTAACTATGGAATTACATTAACTGATTCATTTCAGATCAAAACCAGCTTTCCATGTATCACTCCATTATGTTCAGAGCATGAACTCACTTAATCGCTACTCAGCTACTACTAAAACCATAATCTCATAAATGCCACGGGAAGGAACCTGATTTCACGTGAGAGCCGGTGCAGGCGGAGCGATGTGCAGGCGCAACCCCACGGCAGCCTGCCTGCAGCCGCGCCTCAGCTGCAACAGCCACGAGAGTCTCGAGCCTGGAGTGGACGTGTTTAGCAGAGCCAGGTCCCAAGGGGGTTGACTCGCAGGCAGGGATAACCTTAGAACTGTGTGCGTTGCCCCCAGGTCTGCGTTACCTTTGTAACAGAGAGAGTCACTGATCCAGAAACCTCTGGCGTGCTGCTTCCACATCGCCCCTATTTCCTCTTGTGACATTTCCTTCTTTCTAACCATTTTTGAAGAACATTCATGACCGGTTCCCGAACTGGGTTTTCCAATTTATAAAGGGATACTTATGTCAAAACCATGGACAAATATAACAATTTTTGTAACAAATTAATCTCATTTATCTTCAGGTTAGAAGAACAGATACACAAGCTCAACTCTCTTCGAAGGACAGTGGGTCTAATCTTAGGAATTCATTTAACACCAAAGTCACATAGTTCCTAAAACAACTAACTGACCAAGCATTTTTTAATAATTTATTGCACAAGAATAAAAAATGCCCTTCTGCCTGACAACAGGCAGAAACATTCTCCTTCGTAAGGAGAAACATCAGCTTAACTGTCAGCCAGTGTATGAATGAAAATCTCCCAGGGATTCCTTAGTGTTTACAGCTTCTTAAATATTAACCACAGTAAAACCATAACTGCAACCAATCCTGAAGTTTTTGGATTACCTGGTCAGGTTACATAGAAAGGACAGTCTACTTTAAGATACATATGCTAGAGAAACCTGTATAAATATATATATATATAATATTAATTAGTATCACTGTCAAAATGAGCTCTGGTTTGCTAAACATAAAATAAGCAGAAGTCCAAGCAAATCTACTCTTCAAAGTAAGGTTTAAAAATGAGGGAAAAGAATACACTGGGTTTGCTTTGCCACCACCACAAGTCCTAGTGGGAAATTTTCATATCCTTTTAGAGATATATTGAGCACTATGTAAAAGAAAAATACACCAATCCACATAAGGGAGAAGTACTCACACTGTTTGGATGCTGAATGGCAGCTTGGTGCTGCAGCCTGACCCGCTGGGGCATCATCACATCATCCTGCAATAAACAGCACACTGTTACTGAGCACAGAAAGGGTCGCAGCACAGTACTCGGACACACGTTAGAATATGCTGTAAATTAACATCATTTTACTGGCTTCTAGTCAAAAATACAAATGGAGCAAATATTCAAGCCACTGTGAGAGCTTCCCAGTTTCTGCTCTGCTTCCCAGAGCAGTTCTTCCCAGTTCGGCTCTGCTAAGCACTGGGTTTCTTCCCAGTGGATGGAAGTTGCACACTGAAAAAAAAAAAAAAAGAAAAATCTAATTTCAAGGCCTGTGAAGGAGTGCAGCTAAAAATGCGACACAATTTTTAAAATACATGTGTATTTTAGCCTGCTATTTGGCTCCAATCTCAAAATATTAAGGTTAAAATAAACTAATAACTGTTCCCCTAAATCTTCTTTAATGAAGCTTTTGGTGCCTTCTTTAGAAAAAACAAGAAGTGAGTGTATATATGCATGCAAATAAGAGGGCTACATGCCAACAGAGCGGATAGAGATGATAAAATCCTTCTCTCAAGCAGCTCTTCATTCAAAAGCCTGCTTTTATGAGCAATACGGGATGTCCACTTTCTGAAATATCCCCATTCAAAGCCCACAAATCTAGTTACCAAGCAAAAGTTCTGTGAACATTTGTGTATATTGATATATAAATAAACTTACAGAATAATCTGCTCCAGGAGAGCAGATAATCAATCATGCTCCACGAGAGCCCACAAATTTAGAGCAAAGTTAAGGCTGATTAAATGACCCTGCTGTTCTTCATCACCTCAGAGCAGAGACAATGAGAGATGAAAGGTTGTATTATTATTGTACATTACTTTAATCATCAAAATCATTAGCAGACATTATAGCTGCTTAAGGTCTTTTAAGTTCTTGAACTTCATTCAAGATCAAAGACTTCATTAAAAATCCATACTTCAAAGTTGCCTGCTTTTTCCAGGTAATTCTTGAAGCCATGACTACAAAGCCCACCAGAAAACCTAGCTGTACTATTTTTCACAATTCAAGTCAATCACAGCTAGCTAAGAACCAACAGCAACGAGATAGAAGGCACAAGACTCCCGTTTGCTTGCTATTGGAGACATAAATGTCTCATTTCTCAATGATTTATGAGCTTGCACTGTGTAATTACCATTGATGAATTCAAGTCCAAGGCATCCTGCACTTCGCTGACAGAACCACAGAACCAACCTCTCTGGCTTTTGAGCAGGACTTTTGCATATTCTGGAAACGTGGGGTTCCTTGCTGTCTGCCTGCACCTTCTGTCCCTGGTAACGCAGAGCTCTCAGCCTCAGGCTCTGCTGATACAATGTGCCACAAGCAAAAGGAAACACAGGAAAACAAAACAACAACAGCAAGGACACCAAACCCTCAACAGAACAGGTGGATGTGAAAGAAGTGACAAAAATTGAAGCACAGACGCTAACAAGAGACATTCGACATGCAGTCAATACAGCCAATATGCTATTTCAGCTCCAGTTCTCTCCCTAATTGTGGCCTCCTACTGTTTTTTTCTATACTCTTTTCCAGTTTAGTCCCATATATCTCTACTTTGATGGCAGCAATTCAGTCTTTCTTACATGTTGGTACAGTTAGGACAACATGTTTCCTCTGAGAGTGTTTACGAACGGTTCCAGCTTATCAGCCAAGCTTAATCCAAAGGTTTCCTGCTCCATAGCCATTCTCTAAGAAGCTCTTCACATTAAAGTCCTTCTAAAGAGAACCCACCTAAAGCCAAAAAAACAAATATTGAGAACTTTCAGGTGGAAACTTTCAGGTAAATCAATGGTAGCAGAAATCCATCAGTGCTTAAACTTTTAGTGCTTATAGGGTTGAATGGCCTTGAGGGTGACACTATCATCAAAAACAAAAGGAGAAAGACAAAAGTTTTGGAAGTAGATCTGAACACTTAATACCTTCCAAGGTTAAAGATAAAGCAATGAAATAATAAAACTGGTTCTTACCACATGCAAATTTACAAAAGATACAAGGGATCTACTGCTAAAAGCACTCTTCTGTGGTTCGTACTTAGGGGATATTGTGTACCAAATATAACAAACGTTACTGACTTTCAAAGGCAATGTCGTTTTCACACATTGAAGTCTTCTGACTTTTCAGCATCTATAATATAGGGAGAATACAGCCCTGCACGTTAAATTATTTCAAAAGTATGATGCTATTGCCTGCCATCTAACCCAACGCAGCAATAAGGGCATGAATTCGAGCGCTGAAGAAAGCAAATGTTCCAGGGAAACACTTATCCTCAGAAAAACGCTCCCTGCAGAAAAAAACCCACCTTGCAAGAAGAACAAGAAGAGCAGAACATTAAATCTAGACAAGGCTGTTTGGTAAACCAAAAAGCTTTCTGAAAAACACAATGGAAGCCATTTAGTCAAACTGTTAATTAACTGCTGAAAGCTCTAATCATTTTTCTTTGTGTGCACAGTTGATTTTTTAAAATCTGATTGTCATATGAACTATAGGAGTCATGTTCTAGCTATGCTTGGTTTGCATTAAAGAATTCCATGGCATTCTTAGCAGATGTCCTCTTGTGGAATTCTCCCCTAAAAACAAGAGGGGGAAAAAAAGCAATCCATCAAAAAGCACGGAATTCCCGTGCTTGTAACAGTGTTACTATTATCCCTATAGAACAGGACATCCAGGCTTGCACTAAAAGTCTCCAGCGTTCCCACTCTCCAAAATGGTGACACATTTAAAAAACTGCCACATTTGCAAAGATTAAAAATACACAGGATTTTAAAAGGTTAAATTAGGGTATAAATCTTTCAGGCCAAATTCATTTGCTATTTACCAAACAGGTTAACGCTGTATTTTTATAGTGAGACAACTTGACAGCAAAGGTCGAGCTCCCCCCAACAAATCAATAGGTCATTTTCATGCTATTGGCAAAAGCAACAAGGCTGCAGATTAGGGGCCTGGGCTGTCATCAAGATCATCAATATTCTGTATTAGTTAACTTCAAAAAGGGCCACTATCAATGCACGAAATTCAAAATACATTTTTTCAATACTTTTTTTCTCTAATGCTGGAAAAGCTGCCACTTTACACAACAATGAAAATACGAAGTCTTTTCTCACACTACCTTAAAAAGAGCATTTTGCTTTTTCTTTTTAAACATCTTTTTCAATGTTTTTTAATATGTGATGCACGCTGCTCAGTTCTGTGTATATGGGCCCAGGAATAAAAAAAAGTGAGAAAAAATGGCATAAAACAGAAATTCTGTTTGAGTGGCTCCATCCTATCAGATTTTTAGACTCATTCTGGGCAACCATAAAAGTGAGCTAACTGCAATGCAGTTAGTTTTAGTATTTTGAACATGTTTATTGGTGATGCTTATGCAGGTAACTGCTAAGTGAGAAGAAAATATATTAATATAGAAATATCCTTACCTAATACTATTGCTTTGTGTATCTGTAAGTGCTTAAAAACTAATGAGTACATGTAGGAAAACTGCACCAGAGTGAGAGCCCTTTAAAGACTTCTCTATTGCCCAGGTCAATATTGGGAGTAAGAGGCCCACACAGACTGTGTAGATAAATGAGATTATTTAGAGATGTCCACATCTTTTATGCAATTTGTTTCCAATGCACTTCATGGAAACAAGAATTAGCCATCAAACGTATTTACAATAGGGAATTCAATATCTATGGTGTTCTATTTTCACTTCTACAATCTATAGAGAATTTTTCTGTGGTTAAAACTATGAATGTAATCTTAAAATTTTCCAGGAAAACAAACAAAAAAAACACATATTGGAAAACTAAATCTCTATCTATTTTGTTTTCTGGATCTGAAATGAAATCTAGAACACAAAAGGAGAGCACATGAGGAGCACACTTGGCCTGTTTCCAAACATCAGGCGGGAGTTGAGAAGAGGGCAGCACAAAATAATATGGAGAGGGGGCTGAAAACAGCATTCAAGAGCAGTAAAATTCATTCTATTATTTTTTAAATCAACATTTACAAATAAAAATGTTGCAGGAGAAGTAATGTAGTACCCAGAGGAAATCTTTTAACAACCAACTTTAACATGAATTTCCACTGGAATTCTGTTTTCCCGGTTAATGTGTAAGCCTCTACAGGTTGTCCCTTGGCAGATGCAAGGGACACAGGATGAAGAGGGATTATCCAGGGTAAAACCCTGACAAGAGAAAAGATTTAAAATAAGCATTATATGCCTTCATTTAGTGGGTATTTTCTAAAGGTAATAAAATAGCTAAATAAAAATAATATGTAAGAAAATCTATTTTCATGTGATCCCATTAACCAAACTGAGCAGAGAAGAAAAATCGCAGGTAACAGCTGGGTTTACTGTAGTTACATACATACAAATACAGATATGTACATTTATTGCATTGTATTGGTATATGTACATACATGTACACACATACAAATAGAATGCAATCAATGCCCCAAAACAGTTAAATAAAAATAAAAATAAAAATAAAAATAAAAATAAAAATAAAAATAAAAATAAAAATAAAAATAAAAATAAAAATAAAGGTTTTGTAGCTCAGGCTGGGGAAATTCAAATGATGAGTGCTGCGCAGCTTGTCCAGCACCACCGAGCTCTGCTGCGATAACGTGACGATCTTCCCCCAAAAGCTTTGTCCCCCGTGCCTTCTTCCCACAGCAGCTCCGACACACACAAGTACAACCCGGGGCAAGGGCAGCGCTTGACACCCTGAGGCACAACTTGCCATTGGCAGGGGCAAGCAACGAGCAATTCAGCAGCGAGTTATGGAAACGGTCAGACCAAACGCTAGGTTTGTAATTGAAAGCAACCTTGAAGGCTGCAGATCCCAAACCACCTCTCAAGCGTGGCTAGCTAAGGTTCAAGAAATTCTTTCACAGACCTTTAAAGACCACCCCCTCAGTGAAGTGGTTTTGATCATGAAACTCAAGAAAAAAATTATGTAATTTCACAGTAACTGAGAATTTACATTCTGCAACTGAAGGCACGCAAGCCAACCCCATAAACAGGAAAGTCCAGGCCAGCAGCTGCCAATTTGAACATGGTCTTGCTGATTCCCGGGAGCTGCCCTCACAATTGGAGAATAAACTTAACTGTTTCCCTATGCTGTTTTCCACCATTAGCAAGCAGAGACTCGGAGTTCAATGCCACAGCTCGGGACTAAGGATATTAGGAGCAGTGTGACACGCTGCCAGCTGAGCCTTGCACAGCACTAAACCAGCCTCTCCAGTACTTGGTGCGAGCACACGAGAGGTGTCGGGGCAGGGAAGGGATGAGCTCTGATTATTACATAATTGGTAAATAAAGTCAAAGCTGCAGACAATTTGAAGCAGAGGTAACACTGAAGCATATTTGCCTAGATTAGGGAGATCTGCTGTCATTATGACAAAGATCTTCTGAGAGTACAAATGCTAAATATGAACAATTCGTTAAGGATCTTTGGATTTTCTGCTTGTTTTGCTGGTGGGAAAAGTGACTCAGTAGCTTCAGGGAGGAGTCTGTTAACAACAGCTACAACACAAAGCCCCACAGCAGCTCTTAGTCAAACAGCTGCCACCGCACACACAAGAATAGGCTGATCGAATTGTGACAGCTCTGAGCTCTGCAAGCCTTTCTTTTCCACATTTCTTCCCAAATTGTTGTCCTCACAAATCTATCTGTGTTGAGAGACATAATGCAAGCAGCTTGGCTGCAGCTGGAGCATCAAGCCGGAGGGTTCTCCGTGGAGCGGCCGCTTCCCGGGCCGCGGGTGCCCGCGGCGCCCGCAGCTCCCGCGCCCGCAGCCGCGCGGGCAGGCAGCGCCGCTCCCCGCGGCGCATTCCGCAGCGCTGATATCAGCATTCCCGGTGACCGAAACGGGAAGGTAGGCGGCACGTAGAGGCCGGGCAGCCACACAGCTGCCCACAGCTGTATCGGAGCTGCTGTCACACGGCACTTATAACTTGCACATTTGCAGGAGCTTCCACATTTGTTTTATACCTTCCAATCTGTTTTCAGCTAACAACGGTAGCTACAAAGAGAGATGGTAAAAAAAAAAAGGTAATTCAGGAATACTAACCTTTTTTTATATATCAAGAGGAACCATCTGATAGCTCAGAACGACTCCTATTTTGAAGTTTTTAGCTCAGTGGTAGGAATAGGAATGTGCAGAACAAGGACTCTTGGTAGCTTCTTCCAAACTTATCCATACTGCAATTCATACAATTCTCATCCAAATCACTTTGACAAGGACTTAATTATATCAAGAAATATAAACTCATTTAATGGTAATCTGGAAGAAGTCTAAAATCCTCACCCAAGTTCCCTCAGGATGGTAAATGGTTGCCCTGACATTTGTTCCTTAGTGAGCAAAAAGACAAAACAAATGGCAGCATGAAGACGCATACTGTACACTAAATAATAAATCAAGAAATTTGAACAGATGCCTATAAAGTGTAATTAATCTCATTTAATTGTCTAGTTTATTGCTACTGATTTACAAAGAGCTAGATCTGTACCAGTACAAAATTTACCTCGGTAGATCACTCTGCACAGCTTTGGGAGCTGAAGCTCTGTGGTGCAAGGGAACAAAACACTCAGTTCTCACTCACACATGCACAAACTCCAACTAACTGCAGTCAGCGAATACCCGCACTCCCTCTTAGCACTGCCTCGAAAGCCTCACCAGACA
>JAVCKT010096765.1:0-12573 GCA_032273925.1 Rhynchotus rufescens | reverse complement strand
TAACAAGTAGTTTTACTCACAGATGCTAAATTCCTTAACCAAGGTGTATGTAGGTACACACACACACACCACCTGGCCTGGTGCAGTCTGTTATCACTGTATTTTCTCTGTGAATGAGACTCTGACAAGTAACTAAGAAAAATGCTCATCAGTGCAGGTGCTTGTCATTTCAAGAAAATAGAAGCATGCATACGGGGGAGAGAGTGAGAAGGAAGACCCAGAGAGAAGCAGCTCTATTACCTCTGTTATCTTTGATTTAGATATAGGTGTATCTATCAATCTCTAGTAGTGCTGAATTTTTAGTAACAATTTGTGAAATCATTAATGCCTTGCAAATGCAGAGACCAGTAAGAGTAGCATCTGGGCTCCTAGATCATGTCATGTCTCCAATGACTTAAGATGACCATCTCATGTCTACAAGACTTACACCTGTCTTCCTTTTTCTTTTATGGCAAATGCCTCATGCACTCCATATTATAACCATTCTCACTTCTATACTTACAAGAGTTATTTCTATGGTGATTCCCCCCCACCTGTGGCAGACTTTTGATCACATAATCTATCATCATGGAGAGAGATGTTCTATCTTTGGGAAAAAGTGAGCCTGAAAAGATGAGACGGATTGCTTTTGGCAGTGTTGTAACCACTTTTAAGTTCTAATTTATATCAGCAGACATAGAGTACCATCCAGTCGTGCCAAAACAATTTGAAAGGAAGCACAGAAATACATGTTTGAGTTGGCCATCTGTCCTCCTGTTTGTAACATCAGAGGGGGAGGTATTGGCATGTCTGAGGCCAATAGATGAGGCTGTGCTGTTTTTCTCAGAGGCTCGGGAGGTTGGATCTGGCAGAGATCATTGTACTAGCAGACCTTGGAGTCCTCAAGACTGATTGTGCAACTTAGTAGGGGAAAGACCTCATGTAGTGTTTGAGTCTTTGGTTTCTCACTCATTGCCTTACCCTTCCTAGTGAGAATATGTACATGTTTGTGTTTGCAGAGCAAGGGAAGGTATTATCCAATTCTGAAATCTTTGTCAAAATTAGTTGCCTCCACACTTTTGTTGAGCGAGTAGCAAAGCATTAGGAGTTAAAAGCAATGAAGATACTGGAAATAAAAGATAACGAAGTGATCACGTTTTGTCCTTTCTTTTAAAGGATAGTGACTTTCTGTGAACTCACTGGAAATAACAAAATGAAAAGAAACCTTGTCTGCTTGCTTTAGAGCTTTGCTTCTCAGAGCATTCCAAGCACTTAAGAAGTGGTTAGAAACTTGATGGATGAGTCGTTCAGTATTTTTTTGAGAAATAAAGTTTCTTGCTTTGCAACTGGGACCATATAAATAAGCCAAAACAGATTAATAGATTAATTATTTACTGAAAATCTATTACTATTAATATATTGCTACTAAACTTCCTTAAGGGCTCTGTCTTTTGAAATTACAGTCATATTGACCAATTATTAGGAGCTCAGGATGAAGGAATCTGCTTTTTTGAACTCTTAAAAGCCAACAGACTTTGGAAGGGGGGGAAAAAAGACTGTCTTGTATTTAATGACAGATGAAAGTATTTTTGTCTCAGACTGCTACCACCAAGTAGACAAGCTTTTTGTCAGACAATGGCAGACATAGAAAATGAGATGGATAAAGGAAGAAAATTCTGACACCTCTTTTGATAAATGCTATTGCTGGGCTACTATAATCCATGTTTTAATACCACTTCTGTAGTGTATGTATTTTCCCTCTGTTTCTTGTTGGGTAAATGTCCTATCATAAAGACTTATTTCCGCTGTAGAGAGAATACTGAAGTTCATTTCCATTTGAAGGGAGCTACCATGCAACATCCCTACTCATAGATTCCCTGCTAAAAGTATTCCCCTTTTAAAAATGGTGAAAAAGGAGGCCAAGATCCCCAGGGTGATATGTTAAGTAGATCTATTTCACATGCAAGGTGGTGCGTCCTCTTCTCTTGGAACCTCCATTCATGCCAGTTAATGCAAATTACACATCGTAGGAGAATAGTCTTCTAGCATTTTCATAGACATGAAATAACTTGTTCACTGAGTAGTTTACAGTCTATAGGAGTCTGGCAAATTCCCATTTTGGTTGCCCCCACATGCACTAAATGCAGTATTACAGGAGTAGAAATAAAGCTGGGTCATTCCTCTGCATCTGGTCAGCAAACAGCAGGCTGTGCCACTTGTAACAAAGTGGAACTTCTACTTGAGACTTCCTCCAAAGGGTTTTATAAAACACTGTAAATGTAACTTATTTAAAAGTTCTGACAAAAGAAAACTGAGGAGTTAAAATACCATTGTGATTTATTTGGATGCAAAATGTAGTGGATCATGAGGTACTGCAGCAGTGTTACCTATATTAGTCCATTCTGTTCAATTAATTGTATTTATCACCAAAGGGATTCTTGAGTTTCAAACAGTGGGTGCTGGAGAACCATCATTGCATTCTTTCCCTGTTCTAATACTCTCCTCTGGAAACAAGGTCCTGAGCCTAAGGGAGCTTTGGGTGCCCATTCATATTTAGATCACTAATTAAGAAAAAATGCCTGTCCAGAGTTGTAAGCAGGTGCTTAGAGTGCTTTCTTGCATCAAGAGCAAGGGTTCAAATCCTGCAGTAGAAGGCAGAATCCTATGCACTCATGCTTAGATCTTGTCTGGTATGAGATCTGCAGCAGGAACTGCTCATCTCCTGAGTTTCCTGCACTCTGCTGCTAGGTCAGTAAGTAGATGAAGTAACTTCTGCTATAGAAAGCAGACACTTTCAATATCAGAAATGTGTTATTTGTGTGGAGATTTGTGAGATTAAGGCAGTGCACAAGTCTGACTTCTCTGGGAGAGTTCTGGAAGTGGTTGCATCAGAACTACTCGGGTATCTTGGGGGGTGGATCCAGCAGCCTGCTTACTATGGACTTGCACAGCGAGGGACATGCCTCACCCTGTCCTAGGACTTTTGAGCATATAGGATGGCTTTATGCTCAACATTTCTCAGGTGGATACCTAGGTCAGTTAGGCACAATGTGTTTCAGCTCCTACAACAGTCTAGGAATGTCCCTGCACTTGGGAGGAGAGATGAAGAAAATAAAGCGACACCTAAGACCTGCTTTGCTGCAGAAGACCGTCTGACAAATGCTGCTTTATTTGTGGTGTTGCACTGAATAATACAAAACCAATATGTAAAATAGAAATGTGATGTCCTTATTTTCTTGCATCTAGATTTACTAGTAAACCCAGAGCTAATTTTGCAGCCTATTCAAGTTACAGTACATCTGAAACATATGTAGCACAGAATGTCTTCCATGTAATTGCTATATAGTCTCTTAGTTTTTTTCCAAACTTGATATCTTAATGCTTAAATACTTTCTTTGATTGTTTGATCTTGCATCAGCAAAGCAAATGTGATTCTATCAATGACTTCAATAGTAGCTGAATCAAACCCTAAGAGATAATTTAATCTGGGTAATATTAATGTGGAGCCATGAATGCTCTTTAATTGTTTTGGTGAATTGAAGTGTCCTGAACTGCCCTGAACTCTGATTATAGCTCTCTTATTTAATAAGGGAAAATGTGATAGCCATTTTTATAATGGGAATGAGAATTGGCAAAGGGACATCATATTTGAAGACAAGAGCTTTTTTGGTTTTATATAGATACTTAAAGGTACAAAAAGTAGAAAGAATATAAATCAAAACTTTGACCAGTGTAGTTGTCAATCAGAAGTCTGTCCTTGCCATGTGGAACGCAAACTTTGGGAAATACAAAGTGCAGATCACAGCAGTTGTACTGTTTAGTATGCAGCAAATCCAGTGAGCAAGACCTTAAGTAACCATCTTTGGAATTTGTTCCATTTGTTCCACAAAGTCACTCTAAACCTATTTAATCTTCTTCATCACTGCTTCTGGCATCCACATCTCATGCAGAGTAGACAACTGAAGAAGAAGATTTATAAGGCAACTCTCTCAATTGATTCTTGGAAGGCCAGATTTTCATTTTAGGAAGGGTAGTGTTTCATTTTGTTTTATTTTTCACTTCAGCTTCCTCCATTTTCTCCTAGCCAGGATAACACTACCACTAACATAGCAATGTTGTAGGGTTTTTATTCTCTTTCTCCAACTGATAGAAAATGAAGTGGCAATTACCATTATCACCTTCCAGGAGGTTACCCACCACAGCACCAAGATCCCTCTTCTGCAAGCAGAACATGGAAATGCTGGAACATAGAAATGCTGAGAGCTAAAGTACAGGGAAGGAGGGTAGCTTTTGTGTTTATTCCAAGGCTTTTTTTTCTTTTCTTTCCTTTTTTTTTAAGCAGGCAGATTTAATAGCAGATTGGTCTTTTCCGAAGTTCTTTCCGAGGGCACTGAGGGCATAGAAGCTGTGGCAGAAATCCTGAGTGCAGCAGAAGGAGCAGCTTGTTTCGCACACTATTGCTGGCATTGGTAAATAGTTATTGGCAGGGTGACTGAGTGAGGGACTCTGCACAGAGAAGTAAATCAGCAGCTTTCTTTTTCTGTTTTATTCTGTTCCTTAAAAGGCCAGTGCTGAGGAAAGGGTGATGGATAACATAGGAAACTTGTGAAATTTTAAAAAGCATCTGGTATTGATTAATATAACACATTGAAGATGACTGCTAAGAACCTTACCTAAACTCAAAAGAGGAAAAAATCACTCAGTGTTTTGATCTTCAAAAAGTTTTACTAGACAACAGATTGCAACCCAGCAAGCAAGGCTGTAAGGCAGTCGCTTCCCAGTAGGAACCGGCATTTGACTCCTCAAATCAAGTCGTCCAAGTTGAATTAGCAAGAAGGATTGTTATCAGATCAGATTACACATCCTTGTCACAGCAGCTTCAAAGCTCTGTCCATGCCGGCTGTTGCACTGGCAGCCCTGTTACACATGTTTTCATAGAGAATAGCTAGCTCAGAGGCAGCTGGAAACTAGTAGTGATACTGGTAAACAGGCTTTTTTTTCCTTTTTTTTTTCTTCTAAGGAGCAATCTCCTGTAAGTCATGGCAAATTAGAGAAATTTTGAAAAGCCATGGAACCTTAGGCCTTAAAAAAGGCCTAAGTGCCTATGCCTAGTTTATGCCTTTTTTAAAAGTGTATCCTAAAGTTTATAAAGTAAATTAGCTTGAAGCATAAGTGGCCTTGAAAAGAAGTTTTTCTTGAAACAAAACCTAAGTGAGCTTATACTACTGGGTGAGTGCCACTTATGCTATTAGTGCAAGCAACTTATATGCAATTATGTTTTGTATTTTTGTGAAAGGCTTTTTCATTTGCTTAATTACAAATGGTAATGTGGTAAAACTATTTTAACTTGAGGATAAGTCATACTTAGGATTCCTCTTTTTTTCAGGTGATATCTCTTGCTAATCTGGGGAGTAGTGAGTTCAATGAGTTGATCCTGTTAAGTTAATCAGTAGTTCCCAGCTGCTTTTTTCTTACCTCTAGACATCGAACATTCTTGCTCCAAATTCAAAAATAGCAACACCTCTTGTGATCTGGAAGAGGTCAGATAATATCTCTATCTCAAGCTCTCTGTGGATGTATAATTAAATACTTTTCTGAAATATGGCAAAGTATATAAAACCTTCCCGATTTACTGTTCTGTGGAAGTTTTTTTCTCTCTCGATAGTATTTTGGAAGTTTCTTTCTGTAGCAAATAAAATGCCATCTGCTGAAAGAATCAGGGAAACACTGTCCTGTTTGGTGCATCTCTCCTGATTATTGTGGGGAAAATAATATTTGATGAAAACAATGAGAGCTCATCTCCTTATGTTATTGCTTATATTGTGGTCATAGTGGTAGATTCCATCTAGAGCTGGGAAACTATTGCATTAAGCAATAAATAAACTTGATGTCTTGATGTTGCTGGGTTAAGTTGGATATAAAATCTTAACATTTTAAGCCTGGTAATAGCAGAGGAAGTTGCATGATCTCCCCAAGGCAATCAGAGTGGTTATCAGTTGCAGTTTTTTTCAAGTATGTTCATCTTGATTTTTATCACAAAAAAGCACTGGAGAAGGGGATGAATGATAGCTGAGAATTATGGACAAAAGGAAGCGAAAGTGAGTTTACTGTCACAGAAAAGGAAGTTATGAGGAAAGAAAGCAGAGAGCAATATAGGTAGAGAGACCTAAATGGTGTTAGAGATTGAAAAAGATTAAGTTAGTGTCACATCAGCTAGCAGATTCTGGAAAGGGAGTCCATAGTGATGATGCTGAAGGTCTGATATGTTTCTAAGATCCTAGAAGACAGTAAGGACTAAGAAAAAATTAAATTATAAGCAGCATGAGAAGATATGGAGGACTACAGGAAAAATGCTTGTACAAATTACAAACATGAGGCTTTAGAAAACCGAACTATGTGGGGACAATTAAGGTCTGTTAGTTTAGACCTTCTTAGATTAGGTGCTCCTTTCTTATTTTGGATACTGTTTTAATTTAGGAAGGATCTCTGCTTTTTATCCTAGCTCATGAGGTTTAGAAAGGGGAGGATGATGGGATTTGTGTCTTGGGAGGAACATTCCCCAGCTGGGCTCTGTTAGTTCTGTCTGTGCTACTGTACCTGACAGTGAACTGTCAGCCTATCCTCTGTGGAACACACTCAACATAATAATTCTACTATGTGCCTCACTTTAATGAAAAGATTTAAAAGGTATTCCTTCTTTCTATCTCTGTAATAAAGAGAACCAAAAAGGATATCAGTGCAGAGAATGGTAACAAATGATTAATGTAGATACATAAGTTATTGGTTTTGTTTTCCAGAGTCTTCTAAAATGAGTTGTTTTAAAAGAAACAAATCTATGGGTAAGTGAATGAGGTGTTTACTTTGAATGCTGTTATACACATGAGAACCTTGCTTTTTTCTCATTCACTTTGAATCTCATGCATTGCAACCATCACTATGTTGAAGTTACTGAAGCTCTGCAGTCTTTTTCTCCCCTAGGAGAGCAAGTTGTCTCTATCTTCAGCTGGCCCAGACAATGCCTTTTTAGTTGGAAAATCAGCAGTAACCTGCTGAAAAACATATAATGAAGCTTGAAAGGTTATTTTTTTGTTCTGTTGTACACTTGTTGATCTTCCACAAAGAGGTATGTATTTTCCTTGTGTTTGCATTTCTTGTTGATAACTGAAAAATCTACCTTAGGGATTTGCAATCAAATCAGTCATATGTTTACATAAAACAGAGACTTAAGTTCAGAGAAATACTGACTCATATCCCCTTGTATTGTGCAGGGACTTGACTCTTCTGTAGCAGAGTACCTTGTATTTGGATTCACTTGTGTGTCAAATGACTTTTTCCCAACTCAACAAGAAATAAAATAAGCTTGTAAAGATAAAAGTCTGAATACAAACATTTGCAAGGCTTGTAAGCCAAAATTATTTGAGATAATTTGTTATATGTGAATACATGAATGCAATCAGTTCACCTACTTTAATCATTCCCTGTTTGCTGCCAAGGGAAATAGATTTGTAGTATACAATAGGTCAAGGATCTGTTAGGGAATCAACGTGCAGCTCATAAATCCGTATAAACATAGCTACAGCTGTAAAATACGAGTAACAAATTCTCCTTTCCCTTGAATGTGACATTTTAACAAATTGTAACTTATTTCAAAGAATGTGCTGTGACTAGAATACTTTTATGAGCTCCTATCTGCATATAAAAAACTGACCCTACTCAAGTGGTGACACATTTTATCATTAGCAGGTCCCTCCGGGCTGCCTAGGTAACACAATGACACTCCTCAGTTGTGTATATGAAAACAAACAATGGTAAAAAAAAAAAAATTCAAAAGAGTAAAGGTTGCAAACTCAAACATAAAAATTTTAGTCCAGAATCATGATTTCGGTCTTTTAAACTGAGTTTGATGCTTTTGCATATATAAATTATGAAGCCTTTAGCTAAATTGACATATACCGATCTCCTGTTTTCTCTTTATGGTCCTCTGGTACAGTGCACAAAGTGGTCAGTAGTCAGTGAAGGAGTTGATACTGAGGTTCAGTGTCAGGATAAGCGGTTCTGTTTAGTATGGAACGTCCTAACACATCACTGATTACAGATTTATTACTGTTCTTATGGGCTTTTCATGGTGCTCATTATCATAGTGTCTGAGTGTTCCATTAAGTAGTAACAGGTTTATCTTCACAACTCTTTCTGAGCAGATGTATTATAGTCTCCTCTGAGAAATTTTGTCAATCTTTAATACTTTCTCACAAACTATTTGCAAATGGCAATTTCAGATATGGTAATTTAATGAAACTTCAAGTTGGACACCAGTGAGCATCTCCCTAATGCCTGAATATCACCTTTGTCAGTAATCTGGCAGTTATCAGAAATCAGTCCATGTTCCAAATGAAGGATGGTAGAAATCTAGTAAGCTAAGCAATAAATTTGGTTTAATTGCTAAAATCATTTTCTGACTTCCTCCTCAGAAAATGCTGAGTGCCTTTTTTCTGTCTGAAGTACTTTGTCATGTGAACTTTAGACCAAACTGTTTAAATCCTGCAAAACATGAGATAGTTGATAATGAGATTTTCAGAAAAGCGTGTTACCTAAGTGATGCTTATCATCACCGTGAAGCTCAGTAGCATCAATTTGTTGATTAAAATAAAATGATTTAATAAGATGATGTGAAATGTTCAAATGCTATGGAGGCATTATATATGCCTCCATAATACTAATAAATATATTTTTAAATCCAAATGCTCTCTGTTAAGTTAGATCATTTAATTAGTCTAGGAGTTTCTCCAGAAGGTTGGCAGGAGGCCATTCCATTTCCACCAGCTTTCCCATTGCTATCTGTCAGCAGTACTGACATCTGCTCTCCAAAAGCTACTTCCTTTTTCTCTCTACTGCAAGTAGGTCATTTCATCCCAGTAATACAGTAAGAGAAAGGCAGGAAAGATGAAAGAGGAGAAATGAAAGAAGCAAAAAAAGATGAAAAATAGTGTTTTCAAATTCATTAAACTGACATCTGTCAATGACAAATCTAGAACTCTTGAAGAATGAAGTAATATCCCAGTCTTCTTAAAAAAAAAAAAAAAAAAAAAAAAAACAACTAACCTCCATAAAAAAAAATCTTTTCACGGAGCAGGGGGGATTGGAAAAAAGCTAGCTGTTGGCAAAATTAAAATATGTAAAAGATCATGTATCATGACATTACATGGTAGCAGTCAGCTAGGCATGGCTCCTTGCAGCGTGAAGCTCTCTACAGTTCTTTCTCTTCTCAGCATGTTTTGCTTTACTTCTACTTAAGTAAGTTTTACTTTAGTGGTGGTCTCGTCTGTGCTTGAAAGATTTTGAGGTATGGCAGGAAATAAGGTCTCAGGATAGGGTACCTGGCAGCTGCAAGTAGGCCCATGCGAGGGAGAGGTAGCGCAGGCATGACGCCTTCCCTGGTGCTGCATTAGGGTGTGCTGGGATAGAAGCTTTGCCACCATTTGCAGCCCTGCTCTGTCTGAAGAAGCTTTCCAAGTTCCAGTGTAGGAAACTTCACCCTTACCTGCCACAGGTAAAGAATTATATAAACAGACACTCTCAAACTTGGGAACACACAAAATGGAAAACGCAAGTTTCCTGCATTTTTCAGCAAGTTTGGAAAGTCCATCCCTACGAGGGATATCTAAAGTTTTAGAACTGAAAAATGTTGTTTTTAAAAGAAATGAACATGTGAATGTGATCACATTCAGTATGTTTTTGTGCCTCTTTAAAGAAGAGTAAATGTGTTATAGCTAGGGAACAGAAAATTATAATTATCTATGGAAACTGGGAAGAAAATCCATACTCTTAAAGTCTCCTGGAGTACGGGGAAGTACACTGACCTCTTTAATATCAATAATATCTGATGTGCAGATGCTATTACTGATGTACCATTCTGAGTATTGAGTTTTCATCAAGCTGTGACAGTAGAAAAGTTCTTTTAATCTCTGCTGCTCTTGAGATTTGCTGTTAGGTTTGGACAATACATTTCTTTTGAAATTTGAAAAATTACCCTTATTTATTTTTCTTCATTATTTACCAACTACAGTCAAATGGAAGAGAGTCAGTGCTTGTGAAAACTGCTTGAATTGGTGTAAATTGTCTCTTCTCTTGGTCTGGTATTTTGGTTTTCTGAATGTTACTGCATTCAGGTATAAGAATGTCAATTTTTATTTCTTACCAAAGGCAAATTGGAATTGAATATTTTAATGCAGATCTTCCCTAGAGAAAGTCTTGTTGACTCTTAAATAATATTTGTGCCAGAGTAAGATATAGATAAGTTAATTTTAAAATGTGTCTAAAATATTATATAAGTGCAAATGAGGTGAGTTTTGATTTGAAAGCTTCTTTTAAGGTGCTACGGCAGCCCACCAGTACTCAGTGAGCCTGAGTGTGATCGTTCAAAGTTTCCAGTTTTGCTTCTGCCTATGACATCCTGGTGCGTTATGTAGAAATGCATAATCCTTCTGAGAGATCTGTAGTGAACAGGGGCGCTCTATTTTAACGATGGGATCACAACCCTGCTAACATGGCTTTAAGCAGCCAAGTGTTTGACATTTCAGGTGGATAATGAGTATACAGCTGCCAGGATTGTGAGGGAAAAAAACAAGGACAAGGAGGGGATTTGGAGAAGTGGCTTATCTAAGGAAATTGCCTTGAATGTTTATGAATGTTACTGAGATCTCTTCAAATCTTGGATCCATAGATGTCAATAACATTTATTTCCCGAGGAAAAAAGATAGACCAGAATATCCAGCTGTCTCCAACAAGCTGCCAAAATGTCCAGTCCACCAACAGCTATAATAGCTCTATAACAGTTTATGATACAACATCTGTAGCCCACTGGTATTTTGGAAGCAAAGTAAAGTTGCTTGTACTGAATATCAAATAAAGGGAGTATGTAACAGCTGTGTCAGAACAACTTTTGAAGGAAAAAGGAAAAAGAGGTTCTATATGTAAGCACTCTTACGGGGTGGGGAGGAAGAAAAAAACCCTCCACACTTTTCTGGAGTCTTTCTTTTCTTTCCTTTCTTTAAATTCTTCCCAGAGATTCAATCTATGTACTATGATGCTTACAGCATGATGTCAATTTGATTTGGACTGAGCATATGTTTGATGTTGCCAGGTTCTCAACTCTTGAAAGTTCTGCTTGTCTTTTGAGAAATGATATTCAAAGTATTTGGGACTCTTACATGTGTACATACTCCATCTCTGTAATCAAGCTTATTCCTCTCCCTAGCTTCTCTTAGTGTACGTTGCTTCAGAGCTGATCATAAGCTCAGTTCACACAAGGCTTCAGAGGGCCAGATTCTGACTGGTGCCATTCAGAGCTAACACAGCTACAAATGAATTGTAACTGCACAGTACCTGGACTGCTTTGAATTATTTTTCTTTTTTGCAATTACTTGATTCCTGTAGCCTTCAGATCTCAGCTCTAAAACATGTGACTTTGCATGGAATTACAATTAAAGCAAACAGATTTTCTAGTTTTTCTCTTTAGGGGATGAATTTTGTTACTAATCGTAATTACTGTCTTAGTAGTAGCAGTATTGCAACTTCAGCGTTTGCTGTTAGGAATTTAAGAAAAAAATGCATTTTTTGCTGTATATGGCAGTTTTTATCCCCTGCATCTTACAAAGGTTTGCAAACATGAATTATTAAACTTCAAAATACCTGCAAAGGTAAGCAAGTCTTTCTATTTTAATGGTTAATTCTCTCATTACTGAAGTAAGCTGATGTCCATATGTGTATTGTGTTTAATTGTAGCTCTGTTTTTATCTCAGTGTGTTGTCTAGTTCTGACTAAGTGTGCGATTGGCAGTTGATCTTTTCAGACCTATCAACAGTGTATGTACCGTACAGTGTGTATGATGCTTAGAAATGCAGTCTTGGAATGCCTAGCTTAGGAAGCCAACAAGGTCAGCACTTGGCTTTGTTGACGTGTGCACAGCTTTACTGACTGAAAAAGGTAATAGGCTGTTATTCAAACCAGCTTTAGGAACTTGGTGTAGAAATCCTGCTAAGCAGGACATTTATCTCAACTGATGTATATTCAGATTTTTAGTACTGTTTCATTGTTACTGGAGGCTTGAGTTGCATAAATCGCCCATCCAAGCATCTGTGTGCACAACCAAGATTTTGAAAATATTCTACTGTAGTCTGTACTGAGCACTTCCTTTCTTAAAAGTTAAATGATAGATTTTTTGAAAGAAAGATTAAATTGCTTAACAGCTTGTTTCCAGCCTTATTTTTATGCAAAATAAGCTAGTAGCAGTTCAGATAGATAAATGATGAATAAGAGGTGAGCTTTAATTTTTAGAGTTTTCAAAGCTGGAACTCTAGGGTTGAGTTGCTCTGCTTTGGCACAGATGCAATCTGGAAACAAGGTTTTGTGTATTTCCAAATTCAGTCTTGTGGTGAGGAATGAAATAGAAAATTCAGGAGCTCTTTTTAAAGTGCTGAGTATTGCTCATTAGAAGCCTTTCTGCAAACAAACTTGGTTATTAACAGTTACTTACTCCCACTGCATGTAATAGAACACCCTCCTGTCACTGTCAGAGTGACATTTGGACTGTCAGAG
>JAVCKT010096764.1:0-12573 GCA_032273925.1 Rhynchotus rufescens | reverse complement strand
AAATTGACAACACAGAAAGACTGCATTATTTTTATTAAAATATATTTGATTTCAAGATAAGCAAGACTGACTAGCCTGTGTAGAAAGAATCACTTTCCAATCAAGTTTATAATTGCAACAAGGTGCAAGAGCAGCTGCTAGGAGCCAAAGCCCCACAGTTGATGGTTTTTTACTTTAGTCATTAATAGAGGATGCAGAATTGTGTCTAGGGTATTGTTACTATGAGCAAGAAAGTTATATTTATTTCATCAATTTTCTTTTTAAACACTTTTATTTAAAAGAATGCTAGTTTGAAAGAAACCATCTTGTAAAAGGGAAAAACCCACAAACTTCAGTGCTGAGATAGTAACCAATATTCATTTTCATTGTACTTTTCACTAACAAGCTTTCCAAAGGTTAATGGCTACAGAAAAATCACATTGTACCTATTATAGAGATTAAGTTTACTCCTCTTTATCCCAAGGTTTTATACTGCTACCAACTAAGTCTCTCTAAGCTTTCCACAGCAACAGCAGTAGTAAATTATCACATTGGTTAAAACTAAGACCTTACCTTGATTTTCAGTTCAAATTATCAGTATGTTTCAATCTTTGTCCAGCTCTGAGCCAAATCTACTTAATTTATTTCCAAGATTTTCACAGTTTGAACTCTACCCCTTCACTAGACTTTATAATTGATTTTCATCCACATTAGCTAGTGAAAACAGACTGGAGGAGATCATATAGAAAATGCATCACGAAGGGCTATTTAATGAGAGGCTGATGTCAGTAAGGCCTATAAGGACTATATGTCACACAATCAAGGTAAGAGAAGGAAAAGAACATCTCCTTCATTCATTTGGGTTTGCATCGGCCATATATAGTGGTGCCTAAAGAATTTTAATTAATTAAACTAGAGCAACTGATCAGTGCAACATTGCCAGAATGAGTAACATTTTTAGAAGCCATATGATATACTAAAGGTGTTGTTATTATATATTAAAACATCCATGAATATATACCTGACAATTCATGATATCATGGCGATAATCCCGAGTGAAGACTCCACACACCACCAGCCCATCAGGAAGTTTCTTGGTGAATTGGTTATACACAATTCCCACCACTTGGTTTACAAGAGCCTTAAGTAAAATAGATCATTAATCTGATATTAACGATATTAATCTACAACTGATATTAATCTACAAACCTAGTCTGCTAAGAATTTCAACACTGAAAAACTATACTCAAATTATTATTGAGATTTTCAATTATACTCAAAATGCTTTCAAGTGGTGGATTATATAGTTTTAATTCTGTAGTATAATTATTTTTAGAACAGCTAGAAAACAAGCTTTAGAAAAACAGCTTTAGAAAAACAAGTAACATTCTACTGCATCTACAAGCACTTTCATCATCCTCAAGTCCTGGGGCTATAAGTGTAAATACCTTAGTCCTGAACCCAGACTCTGATATTCAAATTAAAACCCCAATTTGATACCAATCGGAATATATCCATAAAAATTTTTATTTATATAAACCTATTCATAGAAATTACTCCTGAATAACCGCACATGTAATTGTATATTAATTCTCAGTCTCTGACTGTTAGCCAAAGCTTGTACTGATGTTAAAGTAAATTTTGGAGGGAACAAAAACATCATACGTTAGCTCTCAAGTTAATTTTTAAATACTAGGACAATCTATTGTTAAAAAAAAAAAAAATAGTCTCACACCTGTCTAGAGTTTCTTAAACTTTCTCTTCTACCATCTAAAGGTAAGCACAATTGGAATCAGCCAGCCCTGCTTGGTCATTTTTCTGTTCTAATATTACTTTCACCACTCTCTTAGGCTTCTGGTATTCTTACATTTTACCTAAAATGCCACCTCTTGCATTTCACATATCTTAAAATACCTGTGTAGATATTAACACACTAAAAACAGTGCATGGGCTTGAAATCAAAAGACATACATACACAATAGGCAGTAAGATGCAGCCTTACCTTTGTAGGAGCAACATAGACAACCACTCCGTCGTTGTTCATCTTCAGGACTTTTTCCATGCAATAGTATGAAGCATATGTTTTTCCCGATGAAGTGGGAGCAACAATCACTGCAGACTCATTATTATCTACTGCATCAAGAAGTTCTCGCTGAGAGAGAAAAGGAGTTACTTATGCCTAAGGTGTCCTGTTAAGAATTTCTCACCGATTAAACAAGCTCTTTCTACGAAAACATCTCTTATTTTTGCAATTGAGACTACACAAGGTCACAACAACTTAGTAGATACATCACTGTATTCTTCTTGCTGTAAAAAACACGATGAGTAATTTAATTATAAATTACTCATTTCAATGATTAGGTCCAAGATACTGATATCAGAACTCTCACTCCCAAAATAGACATTTTAAAAATAAAAATCAAAACCAGTTAACTCAAAAGTCTATTAGAAAAAAAAAAAACCACTATTGTATACAATGTAGTAGTTTTCTTGCATTATAAAAGTTACCTCAACACTGCCCAAACATCTCTTCTGCTCTTAGTATACATTTTGTTATTTTGTCTTCTTCCCTATTACTCTCTTCTTCTATGCTGTCTCATCTTATGTCTGTAAAAGGACAGGGCAAAGGATACAGAAGAGGAAAGAGAAATATTGCTAACATATTCTGTGGTATTAACATTTCGTTTTGCAATTCATGTTACCAGTTACTCCTTAAAGTAAATAAGCAGAGGATGGGAAGAAAAAAAAAAAACAAAAAAGAAAGAAAGAAAAGATTATCCAAATGGGGCACTACTACCACCAAATACGTCAAATATGGTGAAACACTGAAATCCCATGGACTTGGCATTTCAGACGTTGAATTCCTATGGCCAAGGTCTCAGTGGAAAAACTGTGTAGAAAAAAAATGTGGAATACAGTCCAAAACAATCTACTGAATTTGCTGAACTTAGAACACTAATATTTTTCACAAGAAGTGCAAAAATGTATATGTTTAAGTGGGAAAAAAATATCAGAAATCGTATGGGATAATGTTATACACCAATGATTTGTATTTAATCACCTGCCATGTGTCTGGTATGAAATGCTGCACTCTGGGATCTGGATCATTTCTCTCTTCTCTGAGCAAGTAATAGTCCATATATTGTAGCTGAAAACGAGCTGGTCCCACTTCAGTAGCATAGATGCTTACATGCTTCTCATCACTTTCTCTAACCTATAAGGTCAAATTTAAATTCAAGCTGTTTAGAAAACTAGGAAGAGACTCAAAAAGATTGCAGAGACTTTGCTCTTTAGAACTCCGTGTGAGCTTTAAGAAAGATACAAAAATACATTTTTTTATTATTTCCTCCAGAAATTCACAGCACATCGTCTTGTGCAATCAATCACCATTGCAGAATGAAACAACATAAAAGACTGAGTGCTGAGTGTGAGCCCAAGCTTTTGTAAAGTATGATATTTTCAAATATCCTATAAATAATACATAAATAATATTCCCTGTCATGTCCAGTTATACCACCCAATCCTGAAAGCTACAGAAAAGCTTTTACATCTTAAAACTTACACCAAAAGATCACAGAATCACAGAAAAACTTAGATTGGCAGAGCCCTATGGGGGTCTGCTAGTCCAAAGACCTATATCTGAGGAAGACGCTTTGAACTTGCCAACATCCACCCTCTATCACCACAATCCTTCTCTACAGCAGACAATTTGAGATCTGGGGAATGTACAACTCTGCTTCCTGAAATGTAATATATTTTATTGAGGGCACAAAGCACTCCTATGGCACAATACAGAATAAAATACACTTAGTAAAGATCTTAAACATATCAATCAATGCTTAATAAAACATGGCTGATACGCCATTTCAGTAGAATAGCTATATAAAGTTACCTGTCCAGACAGAGACCATGCCAAATTCTCAAATCCAAGACGTCTTAGACATCTGATCAGCTTTTCTAAGTGGGATTTCTCCAAGAGATCTTGGTATTTTTCAAGGAGGATATGAATTCTCCTCATCACTTGGACAGCGATGCTTAAATCTTTAGGATTGTTACCTTTTATTAAAAAAAAAAAGAGAATTGACAGCATCACCGAAGAAAATCTTTTATCGGGTGTTTTATTTTTTAAAGTGACCTTATCCATCCAAAAACATTTACGACAAATTAAAAAAGTATTTTATTTAAAGACAACCAGAGAAAGACTACTCAGACTCATGTGACCTATACAAGAGTGCTCGTAAAGACCAAACACCCAAATACTCTGTCTTTGCAAGCCAAGCTACAGAAGTCAAGTAGCTGATGGCTATTGATCAACCTGTCCCAGCTGCTTGCAGGCTACATGCAGCTCCAGTTTGATGTTCCTGACTTAGGATAAGCAATAAACAAATTAATTCTAGTGGAATTGCACATCTCTAACCATAGTTAAATGGGTTTCTCTGCAAGTCATCATTCTTCAGACTAACCACTTCTGCAAACTAAACACTGCGACATGGATGTATTTTAATGTGCACTATACACTTCCATTGAAGACATATACAATAAACGATTTGCCTATGAAATAGATGGGCACTGCAAAACAGCAAAAATAGCTACAATCTAGTCCGAGTGGATAGTTTATATCCAAGCCAGAGAATCCTGAAATTGCAAATTGGGGATAAAAGTCTGCTAACAATTAAAAGCACTTTTAGTACTCCCCAAGCAGGTGGTCTTTATTTTAGCTAAGAACATGCAAAGTCACTTTCTTGGTTCAAGGGAAAAGCTGATCGGGGGGCAAGGTGGATACTGACAGGAGTTTGGCCACCATACCTCGCTTTCTGCAGTGTTCCTTCCATGCTTCTGAACAGGCTGACAGCCCGGCTGTTTCTGTTCTCAGCTTCACAGATTTGCTGTGAAGGGTCTTGAGAAACTTCTCTAATTTATCTATTCCAACACTCGGATTCTGCTTTATTTCCTTCTCAATTGACATTTTCAAGGCTTCCCATTGCTCTTGCTCTTTCTTTTCCTTTATAATCTCTAGTCGCTTCCTGTTCTCTTCTGCAATTATTTCTGCTTTACTTTTCTATCCAAAAAATTAAAATATTCAGACATAACAAGCATCATGCAAGTATCATATAAAAAGAAGCTCTCACTGTAATTTACATGTAATCACTGTAAGGACATTCCAGTTTTCAATTCATCTATGTGTTGTTATGTTTTGAAAATTGTTTAAGATATCTCTGGGATTTTAAGGGATACGTAACTTCTGGATGCCACTATATTTTGTGCAACAAGCTTATCCAACTCTCATTATAAATGTCAGTAAAAAGCATCTCTCAAATAACATTAAAGTGTACAAAGGTGAAAAAATAAAATAGTAGATGTCTGAAACTTAAATATGAAGCTTTTATTTTACCCATAGGTAATAGAAATTCTAACCATACTGAGATTTTCTCAATAAATTAACAATAATTAAGAATTAATTTACTTTATTTATTTAAATTAAGAATTAAGAATCTGAGGATAAGAAATTGGTCTAAATAGACTTTTGATGGTTAAAGAGGCTGTAATCTACAATCAGTACTAAAATAAAAATAGTACTCTCTGTTTTGAAATATTACCCAAATTATTTTGCTTCATATTGTTTATTAGTATGCCTGTTACAAATATATTAGTAAAATTAATATGCCTGTTACAAATGTACACAAAATATTCACATAGTATTCTAGCAAGAATTAATTATAATATTTTGAAGGATATTTCCTTCACAAACACATCTGATATTTCCTAAATAATGCAGGAAAATAGATGGATGAATGGTGAACTTTGCAGTATTGTCCAGAAGTTTGTGAAGATCAAATAAAATGGCTAAAACGCTGTCTCATTCACTTCAGGAACTTCTTGTTCACTGGCCCAAACCTATCAGCCTTAATAGACTTCATATTTATTACATTTTTAATTAACTTCTGCTTATTACAATATAATCACTCAACAATATAACTAGCGATAAAAAAATATTTTTGAAAATTAAGCAATTAAACTTGAACTATAAAGATAATTTAATTTATTCAATGGAGAAGTCCTAATGCATTAAAAGTATGACATTTCATGGAAATTTCAGAGGACATGGACATTTCATGGACATTTCCAAGGAAGCAAATTTGAAATGAGCAACTTGAATAGACTCACGTGTGTCTTTTTTGTCTTTTTGTCAGCAGCATTAGCATTCGCTGGCACATCCCCTTGGTACACAATAGTCTTTGAAGTCCTATTTTCCAAAGTGCTTCCATAAAAACGATGGAAAGTCTGTAGCTTTTGTATTTGTCTTCTTTCATGTGGATCTTTGGATTTTGCTGCATACAAATATGTTTGATGAAAAAAATACACAGATAAATTCCACAGTGTAATGGCTAAGTTTCCCTTAAGTTTCTCATTAATATAAAAGGTAAAATCCGCATTTTTAAAGAGACTGGCTAAGACTCACCAAACTTCAACACTTTTTTATCTGGGATATGGGCTCAAATTCAGATTACCCTAAGCACACACCAAAAGTACTGCAAAGCTTTACAAGTGGGACCCCTGGAAAAAAAATGTAAGCATTTGAGTAAAATGGCTGGATTTCCTACATAGTCCATGGAACTAGACAGTTGTTCTGAAAAAGCAATTTAGATTAGCAAAAAGAAAACTTTGCTTCAAAACAAGAGCCTGACATAAAAAATACTACTACATATATTACATGTATACACATGTAATGCTAGCCAATGGCTGATACTGAGCACACAAATACTTATGTACACAACCCTAGGTATTTCTCTCTGCCTCAAAAATCAAAATGCTGCGTCAGTTCCTCAGTGTGAATATGCATCTCAGAGCTCACTCTTTCAGATTTGAACAGGAAAGACTGAGGGAATGGTACACACCAGAGTCCTCAGGTGTGGCAAACACAGGCTGCCTTCTTCAGCTGGACAGGTATAAAACCTCAACTCTAACATTATGGAAAAATGCTCTAGATCCTTCTCTGTAGATTAAGTTGACAGTGACTGCCTTGTAAATTTGTCTTTGAAAATCACAGTGCGAGGAGAAATGCAAAGAACTGCAGTCAGAAACATGACCAGAAGGAATCCTGGCTTCATAGGTCAAGTGATACAAACGCCTATTCAGGAAACATTTCTAGACGCTGGATGAAAAACCATGAGTAGCACCAATGTAGCAGTAAGTAATCAACGACTTCCTCTCACCTGGTAGGTTCTTCCCAGCTTAAATGACTGTACGATGCAATAGACAACAGTAATATCTTTGAGAAAAACTTTTTGTACATTCTGGAATGCACAGAACTGTACACTTCATTTCATGGAAATATGGTCTGTGGTTTGTTTTCCCTAGTGTTTCAGATTGGTAAACACTTCAGGCAACTATGATATAGATCATCAAGAATTATGATACAATCAACTTCTGCTTCTTTTACGCTGCATTTTAATGCTGTTTTAGAAGATCAATTTGCTATGCATCTACTGTGCAAACATCTGACTAGATTACACACACACACACATATATATATATGGATTAGTTTAATAAGAAATTATCCGAACTATACATGTCAATATTAAATTGCACATGCACATACAGTTTATGATAGAAAAGGTCTGTGAAGCCTTTTTGCAAGCACAAGGGAGCATATAATGAATATCTGACTAGAAGTTCTCATTGTATCATCCTTGGCAGAGCTATTCAAGATAACACACAATTTCTGCACAACATTCATCCATTTAAGTGCAAATGAACCACTGTAAATGTTCTACCCTGAAAAGTATTTATGTGGATGTGAATATTTCCTAAAATGACAAGTAATTCTCCAAAACTGTGACTACCTTGGCAATATTGCTTTCGCCAACACAAGTATGTGTGCTTTGATAGTTCTTACCGTCAGCACCGCACCGAGCTCTCTCATATTCCTCAGTCAGAGGTTTGCCAGAATGCCAGTGCCGAAGTTCATCAAATTCTTTGTATGTTATTAGGGAAGTAATTGCAGGATCATTGCTGAAAAACACAAACATTAATCAGACTGGAAATTCTAAGAGTTTTCTGATATCTCTAATAACACCCACTTTAGAAAATGGGTATTATGGGAAAAAGTCAAGACATGATTTAACTGCTTTCTAAATACAGTATGTCACAATATTTTCAGTTTTTCACAAAGAATTACTAACAATAAAAGTAAAATCTCACGTTTTAAGGAATTTTCATTCAGCTTATATAACTGACAAAAAGTCCTTTAAAAGATGCTCAACTTTTCACTCAGTGGTTAACAAAATTACTCATTGTGCAGCAGTGAACCCACCTCCACAAGTAGCAGGGCAGGGCAAATAGTCATAATTTTTATTCAGTATTCTTTTTTCTTTTACTAGAGTCAGTTTCAACTTCTGGCACTAAAATAGATCTTTCAAATGCAAATTGTACACAAGAACAGCAATTCCAGTGTGTAAAATAAGAACAGTCAGACTATAATGCAACCAAATAACTGCATGAGAAAATATGGATATAGCGGCTCTTAGTTTTGTTCTGAACTTTCTGTTAATATTAACATCAGCACATATACATGTTGAATCTTATTGTGCCATGTAGATTACGCCAAATATAATCTTATTTCTTGATTACAGAAGTTATATATGTACCTTTTTAAAACAGGTAGATCTTTCAAAACATCTCCTGCATACTCTTCAACAAGATCACACTTGAGTGGGATTAGTCCAATGTCAGGAATTTTTTCTTCACATTCTTTATACCATAAAAAAAACATTAAGTTTGCTTAATTAAATTTATATATATTAAAAATTGCATGTCATATTTTGAAATTTCGGTCAAGTGAAATTTTAAATGATGGTTGATGAAGTATAATATGCTAAGAATAAACAGAGATTCACTAGTTCCACAACATGGACTCTACAGTGGTGTCTGGATGTCTCCCATAAGGCCCGCTCAGACTTATTTCGGCATCAGTGACCAGATTTGCTAGTGAGGTCAAAAGAAACAGGAGGAGCCACAAAGCCCACGTTAGATTTTTGAATCAGGATCGATCATATCATTACTCCCAAAGTTTTGCTGATAATACAGAAAATAATTCTGCTAACTCTGTATTTTGTGGAGTTGTTAATACCTCTAAAAAATGGCTGTTTCTGTTCAAGAAACAGCTGCGACGTATTTCGTACTGGGAGAGCACCTCCAAAATCATATTTCATAGCCAACTTGGTTACGGTATCCCATAAAAAATGATATTCTTTCTCCATTTCTTTTCCCAGCTCTTTTTGAAACTTTAATCCTGCACAGAGGAAAAGAAAAAAAAAGAAAATGATGAGCTCCACAATTAAAGTTTCCCCAGATAAAACCTACCTATTCTGCTAAACAGCACCAATCAAACCTATTGCAATGTCGTTGGACATTAAAACCAATATAGCAGTATGTCACACATTCAATTTTTAACAGACCACAATATATACATCTAGGTGTGCTGAGAAAACATAATTTGCAAAAAACATCATATTTAGCCTGTCTATGGAAGCATACAAGTTCTCCACGAAAAAAATGATGTCCTTCATGTTCCCCTTCTGCAAGGCAAATCAGGAAGTTACTTTCAGAGCCCAAGAAAGCATATTGACAATTACGCAGTTTTCAGTATTTCTACTTCCCTTAAAAAATTCTCCACACTTGCTTCACTGAGTTACACACAGATAGCAGGTAAAAAGAATTACCTTGAAAAAGTATTTATAACATATCCTTTTGCTCTGTCAGCTTTCGTAATGTTTCCCCAATTCATGCATTTACAAGAAAATAAAAGATTTTGAATCAATCTTGTTTGAAATCAAAAAAAAAAAAATCTGATAGTGACATTATGGACAAATTCTAGTCCCCATTCTGACTGTGCTCCACTAAGACCAAATGAAATGGATAAGAAGCTGGCTAAAAATAACAAACAAGTTGAGACTACCCAGTAACAGTGATGTAGAGCTCTGACTACCTATGCTCTGTATTACTCTGCAGAACCACAAGTGACATACTGGAAATACAGCATGGAAAAGTATCCTGAATAAACACTGCTGAAAAAGGCTTGAATTAGTGACTTTTCTGTACTCACCTCAAAGCAAAATGTTTCCCTATTATTCCATAAAGTTGATCCATTTTTATACCTGGTAATCAGGAAATTATGCTAATATATGCTTGTATAAACATTTTTATTTTCATCTTGCATCCTAATGAAGTTAGAAATATATGGCGACAAATACCTCCACTGGCTTCCATCTCATAGTAATGTGCAAGGTTTCTGAGCAGCGAGTCATCGTTTAAGTCAGGCAGATAAGTTAAATCCAGTCTCCAATCCCTCATATCACTTAAGCATTTCAGAATAAAATGTGCACAGAACTCATGCTGTTAAACCAAAAGAACAACAAAAAAATCTTTTATAGTACTTTTTCATGTAAGGGGATCAAAGCACCTGAAAAGTAAGGTTAACTACCCCAAATTGCATAGACAAGGGAAACAACATACCATTATGTGACCTCTTGATAGCATAATTTTAGCTAGCAAACTTCATTGCTGTCCTTTACTATATAAATAACTAAATTTAACATGAAGACCTGCCATCAGCATTTCTGTAAGGGGTAACACCAAAAGGTCCATCTAGCCCAGCACGCTATCACTAAGGCTTGTCAACAGTATGTGTCTAAAGAAGAAGTCAAATATACAGGGATATTCTCCAAAACATTCTCACTGCCCAAGTGATTTCTGGTTTCCTGAACCAGAATGAGACTCTTACCAGCAGATACATTACATTCTTTGGTCCTATCAGAGGACTAAGCATCATATTACGATAATGGAAAAGTGAAATGACAATTGCACCTGATTGCATCAGTAAGACAGTGCTACACATACCATTTTTATTAATGGCAAAACTCTCTCAGTCCAGCATGATTTAATGATCCTAATTTGAGCTCTCTGTGAAAGAGGCATATGAATAAGAAAAACCACTGTGAGACACTGCATTCTACAGAGGTCAGCTGCTTCCTCTGGAGATAGAGGTTTACTTTCTCCCTGTTGAGAGATGACAATTGAAAAGATAACATTAAAGTCTTCATCAAAATAGATATGCCCACCTTTATTTCATTTAATTCAGTGATTCTCACTTTGTTAAAGCAATTAATGACTTTTACCTACTCACAGATAAATTAATTAAGCATTAACATTTCTGCATTACATGATTTATGCATTATAATTTATTCTGGAGGTATCTAGTTTGGATTGTACATTTTTTGGTTGCTGACAGCAGAGTATCAGTGATAATGCAAATAAAAAAATCTTTTTTTAAAGAGACTATTAAAATCATAGCAAATTTAAAAACAACTGTCAGTATGTCTGGTTAGAAATGGGATCAGTTTAAGAGGGAAGGAGACAGTTAATATTTAGATAAAGACCTATGCTCTCTTGTCAACTTTACAGTAAAAAGTCTGTATAGAAAACAAGCTGTGCTGATCATGAGGAGGTGAGTTGCACTGGAGAAGTATTGGTTATGTGGTCCACTGAATATGTTCTTCATACAGTATCTTAGGTATGGTAATTTAATGAAAATTAAGGCTTGTAGAATGGTTGCAATAATTATATCATGACTGTGTGCTCCTAGGAGGAAAATTTGGTAATCTTTTTGTTGTCAAATGTCTTGCTAACTTGAGGAAAAGTGTATTCTTCTGTGAAAGCTACTATGCTGTTATATGTAAGGAAAGGAAAAAGGAGGGGAACCACTGTCTCCTAAGGTAAAACATTCCATGGAGGTAGTCACTCCCAGAACGAAACAGTTCCCCAGAAACAGTCGCTTCTATAGGAGGCACAGACAGGCCATGCTCCTTTTTGAGAAGCTTTAGCTACAGTAATCCTGCAAATCAAACCACTTACGGAGAGTAATCACAAAAGCAGCAGCTGAGCCTCTCTACAACTTATGATCCACAGAGACAGTTAATACTTGTTAGCAAATACTTGCGTTGAATGCACTGAGAAGGTAGTTTAAAAAACAATACTTACTTTTTCTGATGGCTCCTTCTGTGTTCCCATGGAAGTATGCGCATTTTTACACGTATTGCTGTACATTTTTAATAACACTGCACAAGCAAGAACACAGACCACACGCCTAATGTCAGATCCTTCAGGCCATAGTTGTTTCAAGAGAAATATAGTCTGGTCTACCTGCATTCAAAAAGTTAAGAGCACAAAATATCGTTACAATGAAAATTGCAAAAATATGCACCAGTCTTTCTCATCAAATCCAAGAGAAAAACAAAACAAAAAAGATGCAAAAACAACATCCTTGTCTTCATGTCCCCGCCTGGTCGGCACAGGGCTGTGTGTGAGCCTGGCCCACAGGCTGACAGCTGGGCTGGCTTGGACTGTCCTCCCCCACTGCCTTAGGCCCAGGGCTGCTTCACACTTACACTTACCCCAGAGGCTGCCCTGCTTGCTCGTGGCGCAGCAGGGCCTAGGCTGCGAGGCCCTACCCTGCAGCACACAAGAGCCCCAAATCATTCTGTTCATGATTTCCCAATTACTTAATTTGCCTTGGGAAAGATTATTAATATAAAA
>JAVCKT010096763.1:0-12575 GCA_032273925.1 Rhynchotus rufescens | reverse complement strand
TCCACGGAGGGAGAGGGGCCGTTTGCCGGGAGCTCTGGATGCGCAGGCTGTGCTGGGTGGATCATGCAAAACGGCAGGTTCTTGGCCATGCCCCGTCTCCTTTCCAGCACATGTATTTCTTGCACTCAGTCAAATTACTCAGCGTGTGGTGTCGCCAGATAATTACTGGGCAGCGGGCTCCCCAGTGGTGCTCCAGTTGGAAAGCGAGCTCCTCCATACAGCCTTGGGGTTTGCTTCTCCGGGTGAGCGGGATGGGGCAGGCAGCATGGAAAACTGTGATCCCAACGCTGAAACTTGCTGCTTTCCCGTTTTCCAGCGTGTTGCTACACGGTAGTGAGTGACTAGTGGGACATTTCAATAAAGCCACCATCCAACCCTGGGGGAATCTGCTTGGACACGTGAATACTGGTTTTGATGTTGTCCTTCTGCTCCCTCCCGGCTCTCCAGATCCTGACCAGGGGTTGGAGCAATGAGTGAGCAGCGCCAGGATCCTGCCTGTAGGTCCACAAACACAGCGACTGCCATTCCTGCAAGAGAAGAACTCCAAACTTCTTCAGGGGGAGAAGCTGGGACACAAGAAGAGGAAAAAAATCACCGCAACGTCCAGAATATTACCCCCCCCAAAAAAAAAAAAAAACCTACCATACAGAGAGAGGCCTCCTTGCATGTCTCATTTAACCTCTGGAGAAGACGGGCTCATTATATGGAAGGACTTTTATTTCCAAGCCCAGCTCGTCTCCAGCCCTGTGGGAAGGAGTCTGGGCACCGTGAGCACCACACACATTGTGGGGACATGGGAACAGCCTCTCCTGGAACAGAAATATGAAAATCACCTGGAAACTGTCTCCAGGTGGGTTTAATCCTGTCAGATTTCCTCCTCTGTGAACTTCACCTGATTCTTATGAAACTGTTTGCACCCCTAATTAATGTTTCCAGGCTGGATACTCTCTTCTTCACCTTGGAAAGCACCATCCCCTTCATGTCTCCGTGCTAAGAAAGTTCTGAGGACTCTCATTAAACAGGACACAATTATCCTGCTTGGTAAAGAGCCGGATTCCACAATACTAAGCCTGGTGTTGTGCAAACCAACGAGACCTTTTTGGTCAACAAAACTGGGCTGCGACAACTTGCCATCTTCTAAAACCCTCACCCAAGCTTTTCCAAGCTGCAGAAAAGCTCAGCCCGAGCTCTCAGCCCGAGCTCCTGCTGATGCCTCAGGACACTTCCTACTTCCTCTAATCATTTTTACTCATCTGCTCTCCAAATTACTCGGCCAGGGCTTTCCAATGCAGCCTGCCCCACTAGCTCTGCATCCCACCGTGCCGGTTTCCCGGGAGAGCCGCGGGTGCTGGTGTCTCCCGAGGGGGAGCGGACCGTGGCAAGGCCACCCACACATCCAGCTGCCACCGTGGGCATCCGCGGGAGGCCCGGGAAGAGACACGGTGCTGTTGGGGTCTCCTTGAGGAACTCGGCTGCTCCCGGGGGTGCGCTGGGAGATGCAGCGATGTTGGGAAGCGGGTGCTGCACCGGGAAGGCCAGGATGCGGCTTCCCGCCGGCGGCCTGGGGGCAGGAGGGCTGTCGTGGAGCCCTGGCTCCGCACGAGCCGGCTCGGCCGGTATTTTCCCTTCCTCCTGTCCGCCCGGGTGCCGAGGGCTCCTCCGTGCAGCACCACAGCCAGGCAGGGAGCAGAGGAGCCGGGCATCCCATGTGCCACCCTTTGGATGCAGGTGGTGGAATTGCATGGAGGGGTAAGAAACCCCCATGTCAAACACGCCCAAACAGCAGCTTCCCCTCCTCCCTTGTCCCAGGATATAGAAGCAAATGATGCAAAAATCACTCCAAAATCTTCCCCACACCTTCCTTTCCATGCTGGCAGCAGCATGGGCTGCATTTTGCCTACATGGATTTTCCTGGCCTCGGGTTCAGCGAGCGCTGCCCTCCAGCCTTGCACCAACAGCCACGGCCTGCGCCAGGGATGCCAAGGTGTCCTTGCCCGCATCCAGCTTTTCCCACGGTCCTGGCACCTTCCAAGGTTTTACCTAATGACAAGCGGAGGCCGGTGCCACACCTGCAGCGAGCCGTTTTTGGAAGGACACCCGGGGAAGAAATGAGTCTCACACGGCTGCTCTGTAATTAGCATTAATTACCAGGGCTTGTGAAACCTCTTCCCGATTCGCACCCGACGGAAGCTGTGGGAATCCCGGGTGGCTGAGTCAGGCGCCGGTCGCCGTCCCGGTGGGACGAGGCTCCCGGTGGCTCCCGGAGCATCGTGGCTGGAGACTTGGCCCCGGCAGCCGCATCCATGGGGGCTGCTGTGTCCCCAGGCCGTCCCCTTTAGTGACACCCCTGGTGTGATCATGGATTAGGGGGAAAACATCCCCCTGGGGCTGCCCCCGGAGCGGCCGCTAAATCAGCATCGAGCAGCGGGGTTATCACCGGGTGACTCATGTGGGGTTTTTGGGTTGTTTTTTTTTTTCTTGCATTTTGCATCTTGCTATTAGTGATTCGAATGAATCAGGACACCTCAGCATCCGGAGCGGCTCCGGAGCAGCTCGCCCTGTCCCAGCGCCGTGGCCCGGGGCTGGAGGCGCAGGCAGCCGCCCCCAAACCACCACAGGGGATTAGAGTTAGGAGAAATGGGGGAAACAAGAGGGGGCCCCTCGCTGGCCCTGTCCCCTCTCGGGCTGCAGCTCAGGGGACCCTGGCACCCTGTTCCCTGCAGGCACCTGCATCCCTGCTCCTATGTGTGGCCTGGGGGGACATCGAGGATGGGAACCCAAGGATGTGCGGAGGGCCATAGCCAGGTGTCCTCCTCGGCTCTTCCCACATATAAGCCCTGCCGGGATCCGTGGGGCTGCTCTCCACGCTTGACCCCGCTGCCGTCTGTCCCCCGGGGCCCAGGCGTCCCCCAAGGCTCGCGCGTGACATAACCTCCTGTCCATAAATGGAGCGGTTTGAGCGCGCGTCCCCGGCGCGCAGGGAGGAGGAGAGCGGGGAGAATAATGCCAGGAATGCAGGACACCCGGGAGCAGAGCGGCCCGGCCCCTCGCCGCGGGCCGGGGGCTGCGGCCGCCGGGGCTGGGGACTGCAGCCCAAGCCCGTCCCCGTCCCCTCGGGCCTGCGGGGCGGCTGCTTTGGAAGCCTCCCCGGCTGCTGCAGGGAAAGGTGCCTCTTTCGTTTCTCTTTCTCCTTATTTCTCTCCAACTGGGGGGACTTTCCAGCCCTGTGTTCATGGGTGCCCCGTGGAGCAGCCTCTGCTCAAAGCCGAGTCTCTGGCCTTGGTCCCTGCACTGGTGCCCCCCCTTGCAGCCATGCACCCCCCTGTCCCCGTGCTGTCCCCTTGCAGCATCCCCCATCCTGCGGGGGGTGCAGGGACCCACAATAGACAAGGGCATTTGGGGTGGGGGTCCCTGGGGCTCCCAGCAAGGCCTGGCAGCCCCCCGTCCCCTCCGCTTCCCCTGACGCCTCAGGTTGCCCGCAGGACTCCAGGGACACGTGCATGGAAGGGCTGCATCCGTCGGGAGGTGGCGGCCCAGGCTGCCCGGAGCCTGCACGGAGCCTTGGAACAGAAAGTGAAAACGTTCGGATGTCCCGGCCGGACAGGGGGTCGGGCGCTGCCGCCGCAGCTTCCTCCTTCTGCGCCTCCATCCGCAGCGCGCACCGGCACCGGGCCACACGTCCCCTGCAGCGTCCCGAGCCCCCTGGGACCCCCCGTCTTCACCACCCGGTCTGCAGGACCCCATTCCCTCTGTGACCCCAGGGCGCTCCTTCATGTCCCCATCCCTGCAGGTCTCCTGTCCCCTTTAGGATCCCCAACCCCTCTGGACTCCCGTTCCATGCGGGACCCCAGCGCCCGCCCCCCGTGCGCTGCCCCGGGCACGTCCATCCCAGGTGCGCCGCGGGACCAGGCGTTCCCGTCTCGCCAAGGTCAGGGTGGATCCCTGCGGATCCGTGCACGGAGCCGCTCCAGTGGCTCTCTGGAATCCTCCATAAAAGGCAAGGCAGCGGGCAGGTAGCACTGCCAAACTTAGTCATCCGCCGTCCAGCAGCGCCCGCCGCTCACTCAGCAGCAATTTCCTCCCGGAGCTTCCCTGGGCGCCGGCGGGGAGGACGGGACGGGATGGGACGGGATGGGATGGGACAGGATGGGACGGGATGGGGAGGAGCGGCCGGTCCCTGCGGCTGCCTGCGGGACGAGCTGCAGGGTTTGACCCAGCGCTCGGAGACCTCCGCGCCGCAGGCACCAACGTCGCAGAGTTTTGCAAGGAATTAGGCTGGAGGCAGGAGAATGTCAATCCCTATGGAAACGCCTTGAAGCCCCTGGGGGCTGAACCCTGGGGGCTCCCCATATAAGGGGAGCTGCTGGCACCCTGCGCTGGGCTGGCACCCTGTGCTGGGCTGGCACCGCTCGCCGCCGCCTCCGGGCCTCGCTTTTCCCGGCGGGAGCGCGGGCGAGTTGCCAGCTCTGTGCCCGGGGCTGTTCAGCCGCCAGCGGGACCCGGCGCCGCGGTGGCTCTTCCCGGGAATGTCCTGTGTGACACACGGAGCCCACGGTGACGCTCCATGGTGCCAGGCAAGAGTGGCGCTTGCACCAGCGCTGCCGTGGGCTCGATGGAGGCACCTGGGGACAGGGGGGACCCCAAAACCCCGGCCCTCTCTTTGCCCCCTGCATCCTCGAGGTCCGCACGCTCCCTCCAGGGCTCCGGTGACTCCCTCAGCTCCAGGTGCAACAACCTCCCTCTGGAGCAGCGGTCAAATCCACACACGAGCCCCCAGAGAGCAGCCAGGCAGGGGGTGGTTGGGGCCGTGCCAGCAGTCCCCGTGTCCCCTTTTGCAGCCCTCTGCAGCCAACCCGCCCTGTGCCGATGCTGCCCATGCTGCAAGGAGCCTCACACCTGGGGCCAGCCCCATCCGGCACTGCTGGGCAGGATTTCTGTGCCCGGCCCCAAGGAGTGATTCACCAGGGCGATAAAGGGCTGAGGAAATTGCCCTGATTGCATCTCCCAGCATCAAAGCCATGTGCGAGCGGGAGGAGCCCAGGCCATCCAAGCGGATGGATCCAACCTGGCTGGATAAAGCGGCACTTTGCAAACTGCCCAAGTGTCACAGAAGGACCCTGAGCATCCCAGCGCGGGGACAAGCTGGGGTTGCAAGTGCCAGGAGGACACGGATGCTCTGCTGGACAGAGTCCCACGGGGCCACAGTGCCTGGCCGCCCAGCTGTGCAAACAGCGGTGGCACCGCGGCGGCCACCTCGCCTCCGGTGACACAGCGTGGCAGGAATGAGCCCGGCCCCGCCGCTGCCAATGGGACACGGCAAGGGGCAGGATGCCAACAAAATAACAATAATAATAAATTAAAAAGCCCCCCCAGACTGTTTGGGCTCCTCAGCCGGCCAGGGAGGTTTCCAAGCTCCGACTTTGCTGGGAGGCGGGAGGTGCTGGGATGCGGCTGCAGGGAATGCTTGGTGCCTCTGCATGCAACGAGAGCGAGAGGCCTCAGGGCTCTAGTCACTCCAGCTCTTGCGGGGGAGCAAAGGCTCCAATCTGGTGTCCACAGAGCAGTGAGAGTCCCCAGGACCCCTCATAGTGTCCAGCGGGGCAGTTGGGCACCCCCTATCATCGGATTCCCCATATTCTTGCCCATCTCTGCAGCAGGGATCCAGCCAGCGTGATGCACCCAGGACCCTTCGCTCCCCCTGGAGCCAGCTTGGACACTTGGGAAGAGGGGGATGATGCAGCGCTGGATGTTGCTGGACTGCTGCCTGGGCAGTGTCCTGGGGTAGTTCCTGATCCGGGCACAGTCGTTTCGCTGTCGCGTTGTGAAATCACAGTGCAGGATGATGCATGTGCCACGGGGCCAGGCTCCTCCGGGCAGCACGGAGCCATCGGCTCGACACGGAGCTCGACATGGAGCTGCTGGCTCTGGGGAACCTGGTGCCCGTGTCCTGCTCTCCAGCCCCACAGCACCACTTGCCAGGCGGCTGCCAGCTCCTATCCGGGATCTGCATGTGATGCATGGGAGCAAGGGGCTTCCTCCGGGCGAGTGGCAGCCTCCCGGCGAGGCGAGAGGACGGCGCTGTGCCCTGCGGAGCTGCAGGGCTGCCAAGAGCGAGCAGCGCTCGGGGCTCATCCTGCCATGCAGCCCGTCCCGCCGGAGCGCCCGGCTGCTGCAAAGCGCGGCCGCGCTGCTGGGTGGCAGTGTTGGGATGCGCACGGTGCAGGGGCTGCGCGCGCCGCGACGCGCAGTGCAGCGGCACCGCGCATGCGGGACGCGCCCTGCGCACGGCGCCGCGCGTGCAGGGACGTGCTCTGTGCATGGGGATGGGGTGTGCCGGGATGTACCCTGTATATGGCATCATGCATGCAGGGATGCACCCTGTGCATGGGGCTGTGTGTGCAGGGATGTATCCTGCACATGGGATCATGTGTGCATGGATGCACCCTGCGCATGGGGCCATGTGTGCAGGGATGTATCCTGTGCTTGGGATCATGCAAGCAGGGATACACCCTGTGCAGGGGATGTGCTCTGTGCAGAGGGCCATGCATGCAGGGATGTGCTCTGTGCATGGGGTCATGCATGCAGGGACACAGCCTGTGCATGAGGCCATGTGTATAGGGATGCAAGTTGTGCATGGGATCATGAATGCACGGATGTGCTCTATGCACAGGGCTGTGTGTGAAGAGATGGATCCTGCACATGGGGCCATACGTGCAAGGACTGGCCCTGTTCATGGGGCCATGCATGCAGGGTCGTGTCCTGTGCACAGGTCCATGCATGCAGGGATGCACACTGAGCATGGGGCCGCAAACACCAGGATGCCCCAGGAGGGGCTTGTTTAGTGACAGGGGATTTGCTCCTGGCCTCCCCAGCACCCCAGCTCTGAGCCCCACCACGGGGTGAGACCCTCGTGCTGAGAAGCCTGGAGCCCACGGCCCTTGGCTGGTGCTGAGGGTCTGGGGGCGGACGGGGGCGAGAGGGTCTGGGCTCTGCAGCAGCATCGGGGACTGCGGCACCAGCGAGGGCCTCTTCCCCAGCTCCCTGCAGCTGCCTGTTAATCTTTTATTGCCTGCTTTTCTGGAGATTTCACCATTTTCCCCTCTGTAAAGACTGCCTTGATTGCTTGGGAGCATGGCCATGTCGGATACCAGGGAAGCGCGCTTGGGATTCATCCCCGACTGCCAAACGCCGTCTAACCCAGGGCAATAACCACCCGGGGGCTCTGCAGCCTCCCCTTCCAGCCGACCTCTGCAGCCCCCGGCCTCCTGCGGGCGCGCGGGGCCTCCCGGCGCCGCAGCCGGATGCCGGGAACGGGGCCCCTCGGAGCCGGTTTTGGGTTTCAGCGGCCGCCCGGCCTCCCACATTCCTGCCGGCACGGGGCCCCGCCGGCCGCTCCGCTCCGCTCGGCAGCGCGTGCGCTCCGGGTGCAACGCGCTGCCTCCCGCGGGATGGAGCCCCGGCAGGGAAGGGGGAGGCGGGCGGACACCCCGGTTGGATCTGGCACGGCCGGGAAGCCCTGGGGGGCACCCGGAGGTGCTCGGGCCCCGTGAAGGGGGATCCGCTCTGGTCACAGCAGTGCCCTTTGGTTGGGGGGCCGCGCTGGCGCCTCCCGTGCTCCCTGGCTCCGCGGCTGCGCTCCCGCTCGGACGAGGCGGCCGCGGGTCCCGCTGCCGGAGCCGCCTTCCTCCAAACAAAGAGATCCCGAGCACTGCCTCCCGCGCGCACCACGAGCCGGGGCCGGGGGATCCGGGCGCCGCAGCGCCAGCCTTCCCGATCCCGAGGGAAATCCCTCCATCGCCCCTCCACGCTCCTTGTTTGCAGATGCATCCTGCCTGGAGCGCAGCCCTTCGCCAACTGGAGCACATGGCTCTAGCATCCCACTGGAGCCCCAGTGCATCCCTGCATCCCAACCTCCCCTGCAAGGCACCCATGGGTGTCCAGGGCAGCAGATGGGCCAGCAGCCAGGACATGACGGATTATCCGGAGCGGCCTGCGGCGGGAATGGGCCATATGTCACCCCTGCCGCCAGGGAGGGGAGGTCAGGGGGTCGCCTGCCCCATCCACACATTCCCCCGGGATTTTCCCTTTGGAGCTGGAGGGGAGATGCCAGACAGGAGCTCAAGGACAGGGGTGCAGAGGATGCCCCAACTCATCACACAGCCAGCGGCCCCAAGTGGGGATGTGAGGCCATCTGGACATGGCCATGTGGCCACCTTGGGCTGCAGGTGACCGTCCCCGGCCTGGAGACCAAAGCCGGCTCCCCCCAGCTCCAAGGAGACCCTCCTGCCTCTCCCTAAATCCCAAACCAGGCAGGGCGATGCCGCATGCAGGCAGGAGCAGCCCCTTCCTGCGGAGCAGAGCACCCGGCGGCTCCGGCCCCATCCCTGTCCCCATCCCCTTGTGCCCCTCAAGGGGCAAAGGGCGCGGCGCTAATCCCCAAAGGCCCCGGTTTTAATCCCAACTAATGGGCTCCTTTGATGGGATACAAAGGAGCCAGTGGTTGGAAGGGGCTCGCGGCCCCCAGCCCCAGCTGGTGTCACTGGAGGCTGCGGGGACAGGGCTGAGCCTGCCCCTCCGCGGGCACCTCCCACCTCGGCCTTCACCAGGGGCCCCGCTCCTCCTCCTCCTCCTCCTGGTGCCCGGGCTCCCCGTTCTGGCCACCCTGGGGACCCCCTGGCTGCTCCCATCTCTGCTCAGGACTGGTGGCCGCTGGCTCCCGGCTCCCTAAAGCCCCAGGCCACCCCGCTGCAGGGATTGGGGATGGAGGGGAGAATCCCCAGCCCCGTTTGGACCCAGCTGCCCCAGGTGGGGTCACCATGTCTCCTGCGCCCCCACTCCTGCAGCCCAGTTAGGTATCCCGAGGGCTCCCGTGGTGTCCAGCTGGCGCTCGGCCATGCCATGGAGCGGTGCCATTCCCGTGCCGGAGCCATGCGGGACCAGCACGGGGGGAGCCCCAACGGGCCCCTCGGCGCCCACCGGCACCGCTTCCCCCATGCCGGGTAAACAGGAGCCTCTCCGCATTGTCCCTCTTTCCGGCCGCTTCCTCCGGCTCCACTTGCTCCTTCCCCGCAGGAAGCGCCCACATCCTTCCCGCATCCCTGACTCATTTCCAGCCCCCTGAGGCTTTGCTGTTTCCTCTGTCTCCTTTCCGGGCTCTCCTGTGTCCAGACCCTGGTGAGGACAGTGTCAGCACCTGGCACATCTATCCATGTCTATCCATGGAGCGGGTGCTGCATCCCATCCCGTGCCCAGCCACGGCTCAGCAGGAAAGCAGGAGCCGAACAGAGCTGCTGTCACCAGCTCCGTCACCTGCACTGAAGGGTGCAAGAGGCTGCGACCACTGGCACAACTTCCCTGTATCCCTGTATCCCAGGGCCTTGCCTGACACCAGGGAGGCTGCACTTCCTGGGCCCGGTGCTGAGCACAAGCACATTCATTGCAGCTATGGCAGCAGGGCTCTGTCTGCACACGAGGATGCTCTGGGGGGTGGTTTTCCCCTCCAAACCTGGATGCTTTTTTTCTGGGATGCTCAGGATGCATCCTACATCCCTGCCTTTATTTTGGATGCTGGCCTGCGGCTGAGAGAGGGCGACTTCTGCAGGGGGAACCTCTCCCCGAGCACAACTCGCCTCCCCGGAGCCCCCCTGCCCGCTCCCGGGGCCACCCTTTGTTTGCCCATGGCTGCTGCTCTTTAAATTCTGACTAATGCAATTTTAATTAGGTTGGGGGCGCCTGCCAACTGTCACGGATGTCGCCCGAGCACCTCTGCGAAATTTCACGGCTCATATGGCAGCAGGGCCGCCCGGAGCCGCTTCCCGATGCTGCAGTTTGTGGGGCCCCAAAGGTCTCTCCTTGCGGTGCCAGGGTGATTTGGGGTGAAGTCCCATGTCCCACCAGGTGAAGGGCCTGTGGCAAAGCCAGGATGCATTGCATCCAGTAAGTTGGGATGCATTGCATCCAGTAAGCTGGAATGAACTGCATCTGATAAGCTGGGACACACTGTGTTCCTAGGTTGGGATGCTTTGCATTCAGTAAACTGGGTTGCAGTGCATCCAGTAAGCCAGTGTGTATTGTATCCAATAAGCTGGAATGAATTGCATCCAGTGAGGTGAGTTGCATTGTATCCAACAAGCTGGAATCAATTGCATCCGATGAGCTGGGATGCACTGTATCCAGAAGCCAGGATGCATTGCATGCAGTAAACTAGGATGCATTGCATCCAGTAAACCAGGATTCTTTGCATCCAGTAAACCAGTATGCATTGCATCCCGTTACCTGGAATGAAGTGCACTCAGTAAGCCAGGATCCATTGTATCCATCAGCCAGGATCCATGGCATCCAGTAAGCAGGAGGCAGCGCATCCCCAGCTTGCAGCTCCTCTCCTTCCAGCGCCGCGCCGCATCCTGCCGCCCCCGCAGGGAAGCGCCGCGCTTGGCCCTGCTTTCTGGAGCGCTGCTATTTCGGGCTCAGCCCCGCAAACACCTCCCACGGCGGCGAGGAGCACGAGCCCCTGGCCGTGCAGCCTGCAGCAGTGAAAGCCCAGGAGCGACGGGGACTGCGGTGGCTGCAAGGGGGGAGCCCCATGGCGAACCCCCTCGGGTGCTGTGCCCACCGGGGAGCCCTGCTCGCTCCCTATATATGGCAATTAAATGTGTTTTACCCCAAATAAATGTGTTTTACCCCCATGTCTGATGGTCACAGTGCCAGTTCTCCATGGCATCTGCAGCAGTGCAGCCTTTCCCCAGCAACGCCTGCACTGGGAGACAGCGGTGCAGGGAGGATGGTGCCTGGGGAAGGAGAGCTTGGGGTGCAAAGGGCTAACGAGGCCTCTACCACGGGCTGCAACCTCGGGGGCCGCCCCATCCACCCGCATCCCCCGGGGCTCCTCGTCTGCCCCAAAACAAGAGGATGAAAGGGCCGCTGCACCAGGAGCATGACATCGGTTTGCGTGCGTTTCCCCGGGCTGCGTTTGATGTTCCCGGCCCGTTGCGAGGCCGTTTGCAACACGGGACTCCGCCGTGTCCTCCCTCGTTCCACGCACAGCTCATGGGCGTTACAAGCCCCATAGTCAAGCCTGATTTCATGGGCTTGGCTGGAAGCCCTGGGACTGAATAAATGAAGCCAAACCGCAGCAAAAAGCGCCCAGGCAAGCAGGAAACCACGGGGTCTTTCTGCATCCAAGCCGGGCAAGACGAGGGTCATTTGACGTCCCACAAGCCGCTGCTTTGCATGGATGAATCACGGGGCTCCTCATGAGCTGCTTGGATGAGCATGGAAAGCCCTCGTTATTAAGGACTTGTGCAGGGAACGCGCCGGGATCTGTGGGATCCGCGGATGGGAATGACCTCAGCAGCAGCGGGGAGGGCTGGGATGGGAGCAGCGCCCAGGGAGGCTCCAGAGGCGAAGGTGCCCTCGGAAAGGGAATACAGGAAGGGGAGGGCAGGGCCTTGCTTGCCACGCTGGGCTCCCTGCGGGCGCCCGGTCCTGCCGGGCCAGGCCGTGCCAGCCGCCCCCCCGCGATGCGGGGCAAACAGAGGGATTTTTCTTTTTCCCCTGCATAATTGTTTTTTCGTTCATTCTTCCTTTCTTTCCCGCCGCACAGAAGAGCTGTTTCTTTCCGGCCTCGTCACCAGCTGCCTGCCGAGGCCGGCAGCGACGGGGCCGCGGCTCCCGGCGGGGCCCAGCGCCGGCTGCGGCACCGGGGGTGCACGGGGCAAAAGCGAATCCGTCCTGGAGAAGGGGGAATTTTCTCATCCCACCTGGCTGGGCGGCTGCTCTCTGCTTGTGCTGCCTTGCAGGACCACGGGCTGGTCGCCTAGAGAAAGAGGATGTTTGCATGGGGGGGTCCACACCCCCAGTCCTCACCAAAACCCTGCTAGGGGATGAATCCTCATGGAAACCCTGCTAGGGGACGTCCCCTGTCCTGCCTGTCACCCCCTGCGCTCAGGGAGAGGCAGAGAGAGGCAGGGGCGGGTCTCGCAGTGCAAAGGGGTGGGGGTCTTCAAAGGCAGGAGGAGTCTTGTGATGTAGGAAGGTTGCAGGGGGAGTTTTGCCATGGGAGGGTCTTGCAGTGCAAAGGGGAGTCGTGCAATGTGAGGGGCGCCTTGCAGAGGGGAGTTTGTGGCTTGGGGCGGGGATCGAGAGCCTTGCAATGGAGGAGGGGTGTTGCAATGCAAGGGGCTCATGCAATGCAGGAGGGGCATGTGCAGTGTGGGGTATTTTTTGCAATGAGAGGTGTTATAATGCAAGGGGGCTTGAATGGAGGAGGGGTCTTGCAGTACAGAGGGAGTCGTGCAATGTATGGGGGGGTCTTGCAATGCAAGGAGGGGGGTGTGTGGTGCAGGAGGGTCTTGCAGTGAGGGAGGGCTTTAATGGAGGAGGGTTCTTACAATGCAGGGGGATCGTGCAATGCAGAGGCGCTCGATGCGGGGTGCAATGCAGAGGTGCAATGCGGGGTCGGGGGCCCCGGGGCATTGAAGGGGGGTCCTGCAGAGGGGACATCCTGCCCGGCGGGGGGTGTGACAGCGCGGGGCCGCGCAGCGCGGGCCGGGCCGGGCGGGGGTCGCGGCGGGCGG
>JAVCKT010096762.1:0-12577 GCA_032273925.1 Rhynchotus rufescens | reverse complement strand
CAGAGCCCTGGCACAGGCTGCCCAGGGAGGCTGTGGAGTCTCCTTCTCTGGAGGTCTTCCAAACCTGCCTGGATGCCGCTCTGTGCCCCGTGCTCTGGGTGTCCCTGCTGGAGCTGGAAGGTTGGACTATATGCTCTAGGGGTCCCTTCCAACCTTAAGGATTCTATGATTCTATGAATATGATCTCTCTGTAAAGTAAAGGTACACTTTCCTTTTCCCCAATAGATTTCAATAAAGCACTAGGCCATCTATACAGAAGGTGCCAAAGTGGTGTTAAATCCAGACATCTTCCAGACACGTGCTTCCAGACACGTACCTTTCTGACTGATCTGTTTTACTGACGATGTGAGGATGTCTGTGCTCTGGTGAAAATCCTCCTTCGTTTCGGGGGTTTTCTCCGTCTCCTCGGGGGTGGCTTTGGCCAAGGGACTCGCCTGCTGCGCTCCCGGCTCTCCCCTGAGGCTGTCATTGGATAATCCCTCACTGCAGAGGCCCTCGCTTGTTTCCCTGAGGTACGAATGTTCTGTGAACATCTCTTTCTTCCGTGTGTGTGCGGAAGCAGCAGCTAATGCGGCAGCCTGTGCAGAATCCCTATGGCAATCAGCTTCATAAGGGATGTTGCCAGGTACGTCCTGGATCTCAGTCAGGCTGTCCAGTTCATTTTCCAGCTCTTCCGGATCCAAGAGCAAGGTGTTTTCTTGTATACTACAGGGAAGAGTAGGCTCCTTTCTGACTTGAGGGCCAAAGGAATCGCATAGGAATTTGTTGTCACCTTGGATGGTAAGTCTTTGTTCTAGCTCCCCAGCTATTACTGTCATTTTGGATTCTCTCCTGTTCTGTGTTCCTGCAGGCTCTGCAGAGGATAGACATTGGTTTGGGACACATTCGGTAGCTGCATCATCTGTGCTTTCCTTGTCACTAATAAGCTCCCCTGATGGGCTTGGAGAAGGTGAAGAGACCTCTATCAGCTGCAAGTCTGCCTGCTTTTCTGGAATATTGTACTCGGGTATCCCTTCGTCTAAAATGCTGTCAGTCGACTCTGTATCTTCCTCCCGTATGGCTAGGTTTCTCAGAGGCTCCATGCATTCGTTTTCTTGTTCTTCATTTAAATTGTCAGTGGAACAAAGCATCTTCAATAGCGTTTCTTCTGTTTCTTCACTTCGGCCTATATAATTTGCATATGCATGTAGTAAACAAGCGTCATCTAGACTTTCAGGTGGGTAAATGGTCATGCTGTGATCGAAGGAGGTGAAGGCGTACTGATAGGAAGACTTCAAACTTCCCAAACTCCTCAGGGAGGAGGTGAAGTCAGGACACTTGCCAAGTTCTGCATTGCTGGTTTGAACGTGCAAGTTCTTGCCATAAATATCTCTCGGTCTGGCCTCCTTGCATAGTACTTTTAAGGATAAAGATGGCAATGAATAAAAGCCAGAATCTCTTCTAGGATGAACTGGAGATAGCACATCCAGGGTCGTATCTGGAAAAGACTTTCTTCTTGCTGTTTTCTGCCCAATGTCACTGACATTGTTGCTGATATTTCTTTCTTCAACTGCTCTGCTGCTGTTAACGATGAATGCCTTACCAAAGTTTGGCTTATTCAAGGTATTCCTATCTAGAATATTCCTATTATTCAATTCTGAGGAAATTGCTTTATGTTTTGAAACATCTTCCTTTTCACAGGCATGGTCTTCGTACTCCTTTCTGTCATGTTGACAGGAGGAATTGTCTCCCTCCCACGTTCTCAAGGCTGCAGGGAGGCTGCCGGAGTCTCTTCCGTCATTATCAGAGTACAGAGACACCCCCTCTGAAATGGGATCCAAGTGCGTTGGGTCGTAGTCGGCAAATTCTTCCGGGGGAGGGAGGAGGATGCAGCCCTCCAGAAACGAGGAGTCGTCCGACTGGTGGAGGCCAAGACGTGACTCGCCGTCTCCGTGGCCTGGTGCCTCCGCTGCCCAACAGTCCGTTTCCCTCCAATACGCATCTTCGTGGGTGTCGTTGCAGGCTCCCTTATGTAGCTGCCCGCCAGGCTTCATATTAACCATCACATTTGTCTTTCTGTTGGTGTCCTTCACTTTAATTTCCTTGCCTTCAATATTCATTTGCAGGGAGGCGTCTTTGCTAGTGGCAGGCTGGATTTGACGCTTGGAGGATGTCTTGTATTTCTCGTTGTCATCTACTGAATGGAGAGCTGAAGGACAGTGGTACTTAGGATGTTTAGAGTACTGGCTTATCTGGTACCGTCTTTCGTGCCAGCGTTTACTGTTCCTTGAACTTTTCGATTTTTTGACTACAAGGCTTGTTCCCGTTCCAAACAAAGAAAGGTTCTCAATTTCCACTTTAATATTAAATGACCCGTACTTTACTTCTGCAGTAACTTTTCCAGTGGCCAAGCTGATGGACTCCGCAGAGCCTGGTTTGCTCCACAGCGTGATGTTTCCCGTCGAAGAGCCCCGCGACTCACTGAATGCCACTGTGGCCAGGATTTCATGGTGCTGGGAGGAGGACGGTTGGGGAGGGCAGTTCTTCTCCTTCTTTCCTTCTTTTTCACTGTCTGAGACATTGTCAAGGTCTCTGTCTTCAGATGCATCTGAGCTGCTCTGGTTTTTACTTTCGTGATCTTTTCTGTTTTCTTCAGCACCCTTTATGTCTGATGACTCAGAGAAGTGAGCCAGCTCCTCGTCTGCTTTATTTTCGAGACTTGCTAGATTTTGCTGGCATTTACAAAGGGGTGGTAATTGTTCATCTGATTTAAGGGGGAGGAAAAAAGAAACATTTTTCCATGATTTGGTAAGCAGCATCATAACTGTATTGTTAGCTTTGAGACACTTTTCACAGAAAATGCACTTTTAGCTCTAAAAGGTAGCATATTTTCCATAACTGTGTGTGTGTGTATTTCTTTCCAGAATTCGTTAGTTTTGACATAGCTATTTGTTAATTAATACAAAGCCAAATCGGTGGTCCGTGTTAGCTTATTCTAATTTCAGGAACTCTTTCCACTTAAACAAAATTAATATATGTTTGTGTGTATGTGTGTGTGTGTGTGTATATATATATATATATTTTTTTTCTCAGAAAACTTTATAGTGAGATGGTACAAGATACAGGATTCAGATAGCATTTGGAAAGATCTGCCCTTTTGACTTCCATTTTCCATCAGGGTATTTGCTGCTTTCCTGTGGGACGATCAATATCCCCTCGCACGTTGGCAGTTGGGGGCAGCTTACATGCACCTTGACTTTTACCATCCCTTTACAGAGGAGTAGACAGGGGGATTAATGAACCTTGTCACAGGCGCCCAGCGGATCCGTGGCAGCATTCCCAGGAGGAAGGGGCTCCCCATCCTCAGCACAGGATAATACCGGTCCCTGGGGGGAGCTCTGCTAGGCAGGACTTCTTGCCTTGTATTCAGTGCATGAAAATCTGCCTGGCTTGAGCTTTTTTTAGAAAAGGTCATGTGCGTTAGAGGATAATAGTTTACAGTGACATCTAGCTAAGCAGGATTAGATCAAGCTATTATTACGTTAACAACAGCAATGGAGAATGGTGTGAACTCGAGGTATTAAACATCAGCATCTTTGGAAAGGTTCACAGATGTAAGTAGGAGAGCAGCTCGACAAAAATAGCTGGTCTCATCAAGACATTCCCCACAGGTAATCACACTTGAAAGGGCAAATATTTGCAATTTAAGAAACAGGCACAAAGATGGATTTCTATCTTGATGAATGACTGGAGAGTAAACACACATGGTTCTCATGTTTTTACTTCAAATTAAATATTTCGATAAACTTACATTCTCTGGAATCAGAGCTTTTTCTGCCCTTGCAGCTTTTTCTTCTTTTTCTACTCATTTTGAAAACCTGAGGACATCTGGGCTCCACTTTTCTGTGTGGGAGGGAAAACATTTGATTGTGAGAAAGAGACAATTTTGCTCTCTTAATTTTCTCTATCTTGTCTTTGAAGTCTGTGGGAGGTATTGGCTATGACTGACTTCACCAGCCCATGATTCTTAGACATTACTACGTTGTGCTAAGCATTAATTTCTAATTTAATCTAATTTTTATGCATACTGAAAACAATGATTATTGCCTTGAATTTTGGAAAAATAAACCTCTTAAAATGAATATAAGAGAACTGAATCCTCAAATCTTTAACTAGGAGATGATCTCAACATGGCTGGGAAGTCAATTGTTTTCTTGCAGTGAAGTGAAACAGAATTGCCATTGAACTGCCCAGTGAAATGCAGCAGTTCCCACCCGCAGGGTGCAGCGGAGCTGGAGTGGGAACTGCAGGCCTGGCAATGAGGGAACGGGCCCCGGAGCTCCTGGATAGGGAATGTTCAGCCACACAGAATGGGGAGCGCTTGGTGCTGTTGGGTTCCCGGGCTGAGTTGGCCACCGCTGTTTTTGTTGACAGTATTGAATGTATATTGAAAATACAACCTGTAAAATAAACAAAGCCCTAAAGATTTTTGCTATATTTTCACATCCTATAGAAGGAAAAGTTGCCTATTTACGTCACGCCAGACGCTTTGGGATGTCTGCATTGCAGGGAATGCAGCTACTGCTCTTTTTTACTCTGGGTGTTGTTAGTTAAGTCTTGACAGACAGCCAAACCTGCCCAAAGGTGTCGAATTCCGTGCTGCAAGGGCATCTAACAGACCCTCATAATCTGACAGTAATAACTGATATTTTAGTTATATTTACTTTTATTAAGTTGTAATTGCAGAAGAGACTTTTACTTGCATAATTGCTCTCAATTCAGCCTAAGGGAAACCCTAAACATCCCTTCCTCAGCTCCTAAAATTGCATAATCTCAATGTGCAACAGTGATTGACATCAACAGGGGTGCCTGTAGGACCAAGTTACTCCCAGGGAGAGGATTTCAGATACCGCCCTGTGGTTAAAGGTGAGAAGTGCGACTGAGGTGACCAGCTCAGGTGACCTGTGATTTAAGCTATTTTTGTTGTTGTTTTTTTTAAGTTTTTGTACTTGGTAAAGAAGGAAAAGGAGGTGAAAGTTAGAATTTAGGTTGTTGTGTGGACTGTTTGTGAGGAAGACTAGTTTCCTTTGCTAATTTTCATGTTTATGTATTATTTAAATACCATATGCAATATGTTAAGACATTGATATCTTAGAATAATTTTAAAATGAACAGTGGAAGAGCTTTTAAAATCTAAATAGATTTATTATCTCCACTGCATTTCCAAATGGTAAATGGTCCTTCCTCCTGTCTGTTGTTGCTTGTTTGCTTATTCTCTTTGCCTGTTCTTGCTTTGTTGCTTCTGCCCCTGGGATGTGCTGAGTTTCACAAAATTAGGAATCTCCTCACCTGCCTTCCTAGTCACAGGAGCAGTCCCACGGCCTCGAGTAACGATGAGCTGAAGGCAGGTTCAGGACTGCAGGGTGAGGCCAGTGACTGGGGACAGTCCTGCCCACTGCCCCACACTTCCTGGGAGAAGCGGCGTGTTCCCTGCTCCCTTCTCATCACCTTGGATGAGAATGCAGGCACCCAGGTAGGAGCCAGCAGCCCCTGGCAGGGCGCTCTACATGATGGGTTGTCCTTGCTCCGAACAGCTGGGCTTGGGGCAGCTCCCAGTAAGTGGCTCCATGGCTACGTTTCGAGTGGAAGAGCATTTCCACACACCCCTGTAGCTGAAGCTGCCCTGCATGTATTTATTTTTGCTGTGCCCAGCATCCCTAGTAGCATCTTTTTCAGGATAAAGTCTCAGACAGTACAACATCTCAGAACAGTCAAACAATAATTTATGAAACAAAAGATTTCTACAACCTCCTCTTCTGCGTTTCAAACACATCAGCCCCTTCTGATACATTTCCTCCTCCTGGATGGAGCATTTGACTTTTTGTCTCCCAATCTGCATACTTGATTTTGTTATCCTCACCTCCCATTGTGTTCCTTGCTTTCTCTCTTCCTCAGGACTCTCCTCTTGCATGCTCATCTTCATTTCCTTTGCTTTCACTCTGCTCTGCTCAAGTTTGCCTGTGCTTGGCTCTCCTTGCTGACTGTGCTTTGCAGCATGCAGCCTGTGTTGCTGTTTATGGACTGCGGCAGATAACCTACACACATATAGGGCTCACTCATTTGTGAGTCCCTCTGATGAGGTTTTCTTCCATTTTCCTTTTTTTCTTTTTTTTTTTTCTTTTTAATTTTTTTCCCCTCCTACTAAGGTGCTACAAATCTTTTTAGCATGTTACCACTATTCTATATTTCAGTATTTTTCAGACATCCATTTTTTGCAATACTTCTGCCCAAAAGAATGTATTTTACGCCAAACACATGCAGGGCAAGAGGTGCACTATCGAAAATGCCTGATTTACTGGTAGTTTTTATTCTTCCCCTCAGCTGGTATTGTATTTTCATCTGTTTGTCATTTCCTCTATATAATTTCCAGATAAAAGACAAAAGACAAGCTAAAAGGTTTTTGGAAAATGGTTAGAATATTTGTTCATTTTGCAGAATTAAAAATAAATAAATAAATTAATAAATAGAGGCAGACAGCCACTTTCTAAATATATATGGAGGAGGAGTAACAGGACCCTAAGGCATTTCACAAAATTAATATACGACTGATGTGGCTGCAAAGAATCAGCTTCCATTCAGATGGGCCCTTAGTAGTTATCTGACGGTACCCAATTACATACAAGAGGGGTACATCCACATTGAATAGTTAGAAAAAGCATGGATGAGTGAAATTATTCAGCAATAGCACCAAAATGGGGTGATTAACGCTTTTATTTCATGCAATGTGCTGCAGAATTTTTAATAACCACATCAAATCAGGATCTTGCTTTTTCAGCTCATCAAAAGATAAGCGAGCGGCAGTCAATGATGTTTCTACTACATTTCTGATTCCCAGGGCAGACTGTTGTCTGAGCCACTAAGAATATCACTTGGGCTGTGAAGGGCCACAGTCAGGCAACTCAGACTCAGTGGAATTCAGGTTTTGCATTAGTTTAGACTAATGTAAGTGACAAGTGACACTAGATCAATAGAGTGAAATAGGTTTGGATTGACTTTTCCAGAGGAACAGCTGGTGCACTGTTCTGGTTACTGCATTTAAAAGATCTCCCTGCCCACATGTTGCTCTTTGCTTTCATTTTAAAACAGGCCAATCAGGTCAGTCAAGTATTTTCAAGATTATTTTTACTGGGAATGCAAATGTCTCCAGCTGCATACTAAAATTATAGTTCAGCTTTCCAATGGTATCAGTTCAATATAATGGATGTTCATGTATTTACAATGTGTGTATAAAATACATATTTTTACAAGTAGCCTAGACAGCTTACTTTATTGTGCATTGCATTTCTTATATTGAATAATAAAAAAAGTTGTCCTTACTAGATTTTCCTCATAAATTACCCTGGATGTCCTACCTATTTGAGCGTTTCTACTCCTGTTCGGAGGCCGAAGGGAAACCATCCAGTTGGATCAGCAGCTGAATCAGCCCTTTTCTTGTCAGTAAGTTTGTCACATGGGTGTTTTCTCCTGCCCTCAGTCACTTTGATTTTGTTGCTCTCGTCTTGGTTCATGAATCCAATTTTGTCGGTATGAACCACAGGAACAGGTAGGTGAAATGCCTTTCAGATGTGATGTGGCAAATGCACATGAAGTAAGTTAGTAGAAATCTCACTGTAGCACCCTGCTCTTTCCAATAGGAGGAAATAGAAATTCTCTTGTAAAAGATGGACTGCCACCAAAGTGCTACGCTCCATTGTCAAGTCACCCTATGGCCAATTTTTGAATTTCAGTTTAGTCTCACTGTAATAATATAACATTCCTCCAACCTTTCTTATTTTACTTGAAACTCTGCTTATCAAGACCAACCTGTGCAACAGTTATTATATTACCACAGTTAATCTTCTTTGGAAGTGAGTTAGCTGGTTATATTGAGAGCAACTGTGTGACTAGTTTTCTTATAAAGTGCTGTACATAAAAAAGAATGATCCTCATTTCCATGTTTTGATTTCCATTCTCTGTAATGGGAGAACTTAAGAGTACATCCTATCTACCTTAGTTTTTGACTATGCAGTTTCTAAGGTCGCTTTCTGGAGGAAAGGAATTTATGTTGTGTAGGAGCACAGAACAGGAGAACAGATTACCAAAAAGGGGAGTGTTGAATATTTCATAGGCTTGTTCTTAGCTCAGTGGAGGTGTGTTGAGAAACTTTTGTTTCCTCACCAAACTGGGAGGGAGGGATCCACTGGTAGAGTATTTCCCTTCCTTAAGAGGAATAGGAAAAAACGTTTCCTTGGGGTGGTTTAGGATGGAGGAGTCCCTTCCATCCCTTGCAAGGGCTGCAAGCTGACTTGCCAGCCTCTCTACTCCCCGGTATGGAAGTACAGTTCCTTCGTTACTAATGCAGCCCAGCCCTGTGTGATAACAGGCACACTTTAGGAATGAAAAGTCCATCTTAAAAACCCTTTCTGTTTAGGAAACCATATTTATTCACAAGCCTAAACTATTTACTCAAGTATAATCTGAATACACTTACTGTGTAAAAACAATACAGAAATTCTGTATTTTATAAAAGCTATGATGACTTCCAGCAATTAAGTATTTATAAAACAATACCCGACGCTTAAAATAAAAAGGTCCTTGTACTTACTGTTGCTATGAGCCAAGATTGGGTTTTCCCAGCTACTCGTTTGTGATTCAGAGTGCCTGTAAAGAGTGGGTTGGCAAGCCAAGGAAGGAAGGGCTGGCTGCCTTGCCCTGGCTTAGCAGGATAACACGTTCACATCTTTTTTTTCCCCTTTGCACTTATCCCCTCTGCACTGGCAACCCTGCTCGGGAGCAAGGTGCTCTACACACATACCCGCCAGTGGCTGAAGCGAGAGGGGACTGCTGGCTTAGTCAGCTCTTGGCAGCTCACGCAAATGCAAATATTATGTTCAGGTCAATTTACCTGGCCAAATGCTTTACAGAATGTCAGTTCTGTCTGCAAAGTGTAAGTTAGCAATATTACGTATGTGAAAAGTAAAGATAAAAGAGGAAGGAACACTATTTACAGTCTTGCTCCACTTCTTTTTCTATTTCTGTCCCTTAAGCTCAGAATCTGATTAGTATATTTAATTCCGTGAAGCATCGTGACTGGCCCACCTTTAATCAGCCTACTGACATCCACTCTTTCTTCCTTCACATGTTGTACAGTGCAAGTCACATGTTACCAATTTAGTAATATTCCTACACAAAAGACAACATAAAAGGTTCATGCTGCACTATCCACATTGGATTGGTTTTATTTTTCATATATTTACACATATGCAATAAGAAAAATACAAGAGATATACTCATGGGAAATATTTCAGGACCCAGGAAAATTTTGCTTGAAGAATCTCATGCCTGTATTTTAAGATGAGCTGACAGCTTGGTCACCAGTATGAATGTTTCTGCATGTTCACAATGCAATTTTGTTCACTTTGTTACATTATAATTTTTATTATCTGTAACTTTCTAGCTTATCCTTTGAAAAACTGATAAAATGCATCAAGTTAACTAATTATATTCTGATTAAAGTTAGTGACTTTTTCAAAAATATTTTCCCTGTACATCTATATATGGTAACAGAACTCCCTGTGCTCTGCTACTATAGTAGAAACAAGGGCAAAGATAATGAGACAATGTCCTTACATTGCATGAACAAAACCCCTCTATTTTTAGTGGTTCAGGTGATGTTTTCAACATAGTGCATTAGCTTAATAGGAGCAGTCTTTTGACTAAGGCAACTCCAGTCTTACGGAGCTCTTTGTCCTGACCATATTCCAGTGTGATTCATTATACGCTTTTGCTTTAATTCCCTTGCTAAATTTCATTTGGCACCTTTCTAAATTGCTCTAGCTGCTAAACATCGACAGCATTTGGCTCTTCATGGTGGATGCTTCATGTGTAATCAACAAATAATAACTAACAAGCAGAAAATTTCTATGCTGTAGAATGGATATTTTCAAGCTAAAAGGCTTTCCTACAGGGTCAATTAAGATAATAAAACGCCAAGAAAAGTTTCACTTTAGGAGATTAAAATGATCAAATTAGTTCTTAAAAAAGATGAGTTTTGTCATCTTTTCCTGAATGGCTCATCTTTTGAGAAAGAAGGAAAGAAAGTATGGGGCACTTGATTTAGCAGTTCTAAATGTAAGGATGTTAAAATTCACTACGAATAGTACTAGAAGTTATAGAGTTGAAAATTAGTGAAATATTACTTTCAAATTCAAAACTTGTTAAAAAATTGATTTCTTTTTAGCATATCCTTTGGCTCTTGCTCCATGAAAGCTATCCTTTACAGCTTTCATGCTGTAAAATGGTATTTTCAATGAAAAAATTTTTTTTAGCATTGTATCTAGATATATATTCTATTTGTATAGATTAAAAATGATTTTTAAAATTCTCTTTTCAGTCTCGGGTTGTGGACACTTCAGAGTTTCACAGTTACAAGCCTATCTCTATAGCAACTCACCATAATTTTCTACATAAAAAACTTAGCCACTTGCATATGTATTTTGAGTTACCTCTGGGTCATAAATGATTTGTCTTGACACTGTCCGTATTTGCTCTTTGCTTTATTCCCTCCTTATTCACTATCTCTCTTAATGCTTGTTCATCACTGTAGTCCTAGCTGAAGCTTCCTCCCGTTGCTTAGTTTGCACTCGCCAGCCTGGGCGCTGCTTTCGTCTACTTGTACGAACAACCTGCAGTTTGGCTCCCTTTTCCCCTGTCCCTTTTCCTTTTTTTCCCTTTTCCTGCTCAGTTCAATTCCACTGACAGCCTCTGGTCTTGCTTGTTATCTGTGGTCTCTGAAAGCTTTTCCTATTTCCTCTTCTGCTTAGGAGAAGAGTTTTTTAAGGGAAGCAGTGTTCCCCCATCTTCTTAATTTGTATGTGCAGCAGAAACAAGGGAAAGGAAGAAACAACCTGACGATCTGTCAGTTGTACCTACTGGATTCAAGTTTGATAGCACTGCCTTATAAACAGGATGCTGCAGTAGGAGGAACACTGGAAAAATCAAACCAAAACAACAACAACAAAACAACTATTTGGATTTGTGGAAATGTTTGTTATGATTCCAGATTTTGCAGAATTTTGGAAAAAAAGGAACCTTACATCTTTCACTAATAAAATAAGATTCAAGGCACTCCAAATAAAAAGAATATAACATATGGTAAGTTAGTATTTATGACTATGATTGCATTTCCTCCTAGTCATTTGCATTTCTTCTTATACCACTTCAATGACCGCACAATCACAGACTACTGAATCTTACCACGACAGTAATAACACTACTACACCTCTGTAACCATCTGTTTTTAAGAATACGGTTTTCATTCTTTTCAGTCACACACAATAAATTAAGGCACAAATTTGAAATATAACATTAAATACACATAAGTAAATGTTCTTAATGCTCTTAATCACACTCTTAATCTCACAGTTGTGATTGATATTTCTTTTAACTAATTTCTTAATATTTTAATATCTTAAAATATGTACAAAGCTTTTTTAAAAAATTATTTCGTATGCTGTTTAAATGATCTACATTCCTCTTCATTTTTCTACAGTTCTGTTTCTAATGATTCTTCAGAGAGTGAAGTAACTCATTACCTACGATAAGTACACTATCATTTTATATAAATAGTCATTATCTAGGCTTTTCAGAATGGTTCTCCAATGCCTATATTTATAAGCTAAGTAATGTGTTAATATCATCATTAATAATTTAAGATAATTTGGGACAACTTATAATTGGATAAGGCCAAGTCACACTGGGGGAGTAAATCCTATCCTTACAATGTTATCCACGCGAAAGAGAACAAGTACTACCTGTATGGCATTTCTCTTGGCTATTTCTTTAAAAATAGCCTTTGCTTTCAAGATGAAATACTGTTGGTGTTTCCTGTGCCAGGCAGAATTTAAAGATATAATGACAAACAAACAAACTGCTCCTCGGCAGGGAGGTTGAGATGCTAGGCCCAAATCCAACAGTAAGTTCAGAAAATCTGAGTGATTTGCTGGAAATAAAGAGTATGATAGGATGTGACTCTAAAATCAAAAAGCAGCCTGGGCACAATAGGGTAGCCCTGTTGCCTGTTTGTTGCTTGCTTGCTTGGGATAATAACTGGCTTATCATCCAGTTTTAATGTAGGTTCTCTTTTTGCCTCTGAATTTGCATTGTTGAACTTGGGAGTCAAAGGGCAGGCCCAAAGGTAGATAATGATTGTTCTAATTTACTTCTGCCATTACCATTCAGTAGAAGAAACAAATTAACATAAAGAAGTCAGTTATTTAAAGATTAGCATTCATTCCAATCCAGTGTTTTATCAGCTGGTGTGCAATGGCTCGACTTGGCGGCACGAAGAACAAATGCCGGTTTCCTTTAAAGATAACGTCCACGACCTGCAGTAAACACAGATTTGCTTCATTAGAAGTCAGTATGACAAATCATATGGAATCTAAGATTTTTACGAACCCAAGAATTATCATACCAAGTTTATGAACTTCAACAAGGGCAAGTGCAGGGTCCTGCACTTGGGGAGGAATAACCCCGGACACCAGTACAGATTAGGGGT
>JAVCKT010096761.1:1255-12578 GCA_032273925.1 Rhynchotus rufescens | reverse complement strand
TTTCCTTTCCTTTCCTTTCCTTTCCTTTCCTTTCCTTTCCTTTCCTTTCCTTTCCTTTCCTTTCCTTTTTTTCTTCCTTTCTTCCTTTCTTCTCTTTAATTTCCTGCAACTTGGTTTATTTATTTAGCTACTTCCTGGATTAGTCTTTTTCTCACTATGTACTACTAAATCTCCTAACTCTCCCTCAGAAGACATTACAGAACATTCAGATCCCTCTAGTCACAAAACCACTGACCATGTCAAGACTGCTGCCTGCTAGTTGTTCATTTTTACACCATATGATTTGATGGGAAATCTTTTGGAGTAGGAACTCCCCATTCATCAGAGAGATATATAGAGCCCATAGTGAGAGTCAGGTCTTTATTGGTCTCCACATAATATTGAATTAATTCAAGAGTTTATGAGGCTGGCATTTCTTAATCTAACCGCACTAAGAGACAAAGGCAAGAAAATGGAGGCTGAGCTTTTTGCTATGATAAAGAATTCACATCTAGTCCTGCTGAATCATAAGCTACAGCAACATAAAAGTTTCATGGGCTCTTTCACAGCTTGGCGGTGCTGTTCTGACAGTTATCTAGCACAAATTGTTGCAAGTCCTGAACCCTGAGTCAGTGTAATTTCAGACGCTGTGCCCCTGGTTTTACGGCGACAGAGCCATATAGAATGGAAACGGCTGCCTGAGCCTGGCACAGCAGGTATGGCCCTGCATTTTGATACCTGCAGTAGGGTGCTTTCTGCTAATCACCTGCAAAGGTCCAGGAGGATGTGAAGAGACCATAGTGTTGTCTTAGAGGGGCTGCAGAAGGAAATGTAAAATGAACAGAGACCTCTTCCCAGGATTAAATAGCATTCACCCGGGAGTCCTAAAAGAATTAAAGGACAGAAACCTGCTGTAGCCAACCTCTGGCTTAAAACCAACAGGAGATTAGAGTTTTTTTTTCATGTTTTGTTTGTTTAACTACAGCCCAGTAAGTATTATGTGTGTAGTAGACTAGAAAGTATTCTGAAAGCCAGAATCTTCAGGCATCTATCAGGAAAGAGTTAAAGAAAACTTATTGTAAAAGCAACAATACAGCTGCCTTAAAGGAAAGTCAAGCTGCTATTAAAACTGCTGAAGGATTGCACAACCACACTTCAAAGGAGATCTGGTTGATACAGTCTACTTCTGTTCTAGAAAGCACTCAGTAAGCTCTCTCACAAGAGACTTTTAGAGAAATTAAGTCGCCATGGGAAAAGGGCAAAGATCCTCACACAGATAAATATATGGTTGAAAGAATGGAAACAGGTTAGAAGTAAATGGGCGGCATCGCAGTGAAGGGAGGTCAGGAGAGAGCAGTCTGGTGTTCTGCAGGTCTTTGCTACTCATAAACATCTGGGGAACTATGCAAATAGTTAGGGAAAAATTGTCTGGCAATGCATCATTACTCAGGGGACTAATGAGAAAGAAAAAGCTAGAAGTACAATGTAATAAAATGGAAGATGTAAGCAAATGTAAATGCAAGCGTTTAGGGAAAAATACTTACTATGCATTATGCATCACCAGTGATGGTCTCTTAGTTGATTACTGTCATTCTGGAATAAGATAGTGAGTTTTTAACAGTTATTTCTATGAAAACATCCATTCGCTACATATATATTAAAAAAAAAAAAGGCAGATCAAACTGTAGTAATCAACAGGACAAGAGAAAACATTAAAAAAAAAAAAAAAAAAAAAAAAGATATATCAATGACAAATCTGCACCAGAATATTGCATGTAGTTCTGAATGCAGTTTCTCATCTGAAAGAGGAGGTTACAACAGGGATGAACACGGTCATGCAATGACTTGACAAGGAAAAACTGCAGTTTTTGAGATACCAACCAGAACAGGTGACTTCAAGGAAATATAGTTCTATAAAATCCTGAGTAGCTTAGAGAAGGTGTCTAGAGAACAATTGCTTACTTTCTAATGCTAATTCAGGAGTTGTCATGCATCTTACAAAATGTGCAAATAGAAGGTGAACAAACAAAAGGTGGAATTTCTTCACAATGTGTAGTTAAGCAGCGGAACTCCTTACTGCAAGATATCACAAACCTTACTATGAGAATGAACTAGAAGCACTTCTGGAAATAGAGATGAATGAAGGAGGCTATCAGAACTTGAGAAAGGAAATTCTGCAGGGGAAGCAAAGAAGGAACATTTATGTAGAAGAAGGTTATGCATAATTTAGAGGAGGAATTTCACCTGTGAGAAATATCAAATAGAGATGGAGGAACGTTGTCTCTTTCACCTAAAATAGTTATTTCAAAATTCTCTTCTTAAGGCTGGGCACTAGGCTGACACTAATCAAAATCTTACAAAGTCTTACCTGGAAAGAAAGAACTAGAGGGTAAAGAGACATGAACAGATAATTCAAAATAGATAACTTAGGGAAAAAAAAGAAATGGCATGATGATGACAGGCTAGAAGGTAGATGAGGAGAGTCCCAGAGACAAACAACTCACTAAGACAGCTCTTACCCACCCACCTCTCTCAAAAGGCATCAAGAGATCCTGTGTGCACCGCCTTAGGGATGCGAGCAGAGAAGGAAGAGGAATTAACTCTCACATTTATTGAACTCCTCCCTTTTGACCCTGGTGACATCCAGCTAAATCCAGCTAGTAGCATCCAGCTAAATCCTGAGAAAGAGAGGTCTCACTAAGTTGGGAGAAGATCAGTAGCAGACAGAGCCTGAGAGTTAAATGATATTGGGACTGAAATGAGCAAATGAGATGAAACTACCACAGGTTCAGGAGGGAGGAGGTAGATGGGAAAAAGAAATGGGGAAGTAGGAGAAAATAGGAGATAAATGCCTTACAAAAATAGATAAATGCAGCTGGGGCTTCTCTCATTCTGCCTTGTAAGAGAGGCAAGAAGGAATATACATCTGCTCTGTTGGTCAGAGAGGAAAGGGGAAGAAAGGTGCAGGTAGCTAGTGAGCTCTTGCTTCTCTCTAGTCTTTTTTTATACTGTCTCATAGGAAAATCTATAGAAAGTAGAAACAGCAGTACTTTTATCCTATTTTTTTGTTGAGAGGCAGAGTGTTAGGGCAAATAAACTTTGCGTGACTTTATACAACCGTTCTATCTCTTTATGCTTTACTCTCTTTTTTTTATAGATTCAACATCTGTCTCTCAGTGATAAACAGGAAAGTGAGAAGATGAGTGTCCAGCAAACACAAATGTGGCAATGCTGATAGCACTTCGTTAGAGAAGTCAATCAGGATTAGTGTGTGTGCGCTCGCTTTACTGGATGGAAGGAAGTTTCTCTGCATGCATTAAAAAGGCATGGCAGCATGACTGAGAGATCTCGTCCCAGGTTCTGCAGGTCAGTTTTAAAGTGATCTGGCTCTGCTTGTGTACCTAAATGCAACTAAAGCTTAGAGCATGCAGAATAGGTGGCCTATTTGAACAAACTGAGTACTGTAAATCATACATTTGCCCTTAAAGCAAATAAATACACTACACATTGGGTTTAATTGCCAGGAGTGAAGTTCTGTGCAACTGTATTAAAAGTTCTCTGAATTCAAATCCTTGAGTATGCAACAGAAGAGGAACTGTATTAAACTGTCTCTTACTGGGAACTTGAACAGTGCTAGGCATGTAGTTGACCCGAACTAGTCTTGTGTTGTTAGGAGATACTTCCATAGTTGATCAGCACATGACAATTGTGACACTGATGGTCTTCAGCAATTGTGACACTTCAATTGTGGTACTGATGGTCTTCAGCAAAAAAAGGGCATGAAAGACACTAATACAGATATGCACTATGTTCCCCATAGTGGGAACTAGTGTCAAAGACTAGTGGAAGATGATAAACAGTGAAGAAGAGTGTTGATCTATAGACTACATGCAATCGAAAGTTCAAGCATCTTGCAGTCTTCCAGAGAGAAGCAATGATCAAATTCCAACCAAAGTAGTCTTATACATGTTTGCTATTGCAAAAACAGCCAGGAGCCTGTGCTGTCAGAGAGATCTTTCAGGGAAAGGACAAATAACAATTGAACTACTGATCCAAGTGGAAGTGAAACAGTTAGCTTTGAATGGTCTCTGATTTTCCTGGCTATAATGAGTCAGTGACCTTTTCAGCACGTTCCACAGCACTCTGACAGCGAGCAAGTGAAGGCCTGTCATGCAAACATGAACAGCTTCTCTGCTTTCCTTTGTGCAAGCAGATAGCTGTTGGTCTGCTTTACTGCAAAGCCATCCATCCTTCTGCACAGTTCTAGGATAGCAGTCTTAGCCAGTTCCCTTGGCTCTACATTCCCTTCCCTGGTGAATACAGGATATTTTGTGTCTCACTGACCAATCTTTGGTCCAGTCCTCAAGCCAGGGAGAAATCATGATTCTTCTCAGATCCTACGGAATCACAAAATAAATGAAAAGGAATCTCTGGAGGTTTCCAGTTCAGCTGCCACCCAAAGCAGTGGCAACAATATTAATTTGCTCATGACTTCATTGTTGACTGAATATCTCCAAGAATGGAGATCCCACAAAACTTTGTGCGTCTTGCCCAGTGTTTGGGGAATCTCCTAATAATAATCTTGCCTTGTACACCTTCCATATACCAATCATTGCATCTAGAGCCCAAAGTGCACCTGCTTCTTGCTGGCCATGCTATCCCATACAGAGATGGTATCGTTTCACTGCAGTCTTCCAGAGCAGTATGACATTTGCTGAACTTAAGTGTTGATGATTCCACAGAACTTCCCTTTTAGTATGGATCATTATCAGTGCTGGGACAAAAACCCTCTCCTTTTACCACTGGCAATGGCAGGCCTCAACTATTTCATTTGAAGTGAAATATAATGTCCTGTTTTCTCTAAAAAATCACTTTCTTGCCCCAAAGTTCTGGTCAAATTCTGGTAAAGGTAATTATACTGAAACCACATGATTTTCCATAAAGCCTGAACTGAAGACATTATCAAGGAAAAGCTATTCTTTTATTTGCTTCCCAAAACACTGCTTTGTACAATGTCAAAGTAGTCGTCACGGTGTACTCCATGAGTAGCTGCATTTGGGCCATGGTAACAATGCAGCTGATGGCTCAATAATATTTCTTGGCTGTTGCCATGATGTAGCTCTTACACAACAGATTTGGAACTAAAATTTAATCCATTAGGGTTGTAAACAACACTCTCTGATGTGAAGCAGGTGTAACCTATGCTGTCGGCTGAAATATGAAGTAATAACTCTCCAAAAGTGGTGAAAATCTAACCATCTGTCTAGCTATTTATCTCTGTCTAATGTCCACTGCATTCAGCCCTTAACAGAGAGTGGAATGCTTCTGGCTACATGTGGGTCCCTCTGTGATCAGTGGCACCCTCGTCAGTATAAACATTAGAGCCCAAGCCACCACTCTTCTTGTCCCAAAGCAGGTGTCTAAAATAGGTCAGATAAACAGTGCCTGAAAGTGCCTCTTTCTCTGCAGACACTCTAAAGGGAGCCTGCAGAAAAGTAATGAGAGAGAAGCATTTAAAAATAGGAGGTATAAATCTTCCGGTGAATGTCTTACCACGTATCTAAGCATCCTTATGGAGTCCTGCATTGATCCTGTTTACCCAAAAAACTAATAGATATGGGCACTGCTATCTTTGTCATGACAGCTCTATCTCTTGCATGTTATGCTCTTGCATGTTCATGCATGTCTTGTGTGTCACCGCTAGGTGAGACCATGGAAAGTTGTCCATTTATTTTTTTCTTTCCAGTTTGAACACAGATCTATGTCCTTGGACATGACACATCTGATCTATTGTATGGCAGAGCAACTGAGAATCTTTTTGAATGACAATATTCCTTGTATTCACTGGAGCATGATGTGTCCTTCCAAGCTGGAATACACAACCTGGGTAACTCTGAGCCGTGAGAAACCAAAGGACAAAAATGTTGTCCAAGTCTAACTCACAGAAGTAAGTGCCATCCCCACAAATAATTCTGGATCTAGAGACCACTGTCCTGTAAGATATCTGAAACTCTGGGACAGTCACTTGCTGTCCCTGGTGACCTCACTGCTCATTTTTAATCAGAAAAGGCTAACAGAGCTCATCTCTCTCCCCTCCACTTGGTGGCTTCTGAGGTCGGCGTTGAAAGAAACACTCTATTGCAGGAGCTTTTATATCCTCTAATGTATTGCATTCAACCTAAAAGCAATTTTACACGTGGAGTAAAGTGCAGGATATATTTCTTCCCACATTCTAATCTCTCTGAGAACAGAAACAGGCAGCAGCTCAGGTGGCCAAGGTGGACAGAGAGATGCTCAATTTATTGTTTGGAATATAACCGAGAATAAACAGAGCCATGATGTATATGTGGAATTTATTCCAGTTAGACAGGGACAAAGGCTGTTAGGAAAATGAGTTGGACCTTTCTATTAAGATGCTACATTTATTATATGTTGAGCATAATTCATAGCCCCTATGCGAACCTAAACACATTTGCTTTCCCCGTCCTACCTCAGCAAGATCTGTTCTGCACAGAATTTACAGGCCATCTGTGGACTGTTGCCACATTGTCCAGCAATGAGTCCAGAGGCAACCTGATATTAGTCTTACAGATAAAACTGTAAGGAAAAATCCAGAGAAAGTAACAAAATTTGATCAAAAGACAGCAAATTGGAGAAGGATGTCAAAGTACAATACAAAGAGTTGTGTTGTAGATGTGTTCAGGGATGGAAAGTAATCAGTGGAGAAGATGGAAATGGTGGTTAGAGTCTCCTGCCACTCACCTGCTCCAAAAGGAACATGAAAGGTTAGAAGTAACTACACTGCAAAATGAAAAAGCAAAAGTATGTTTACAGCATACTATTATCCCTTGGAACAAATCACTCTTGGAATTGTGCTTTTCTATAGGAATTAAAAAATAAGAAATTCTTCAGAGAGCACATCAAATTGGATGATCAGCTTTTATGTCTCATCTTTTTTTTTTACTGACAGCAAGAAGACATTTTCTCTCCCAACCTGATGTTTTTGCATTGTGTTTCACACAAGTGCCTGAAGCTGGAATCAAGGGCTAGAAGGCAGGTTAAGCGGTTGATTCACCTGGTGAGGATTGGTGCTTAAGGGAATGATTCCAGTAAGCTTTGAGTCCTTCTGCTGCCAGGACACCCTCTTTCTAGGACAGAAGGGAAGCAAAGCTGTTCCCATGAGGAGCTGATTTCTGTCACAAGGCAAGCACATACCCAACTCACCTCCTCACAGCACACACATGATCTTCAAGTCCTGCCAGTGCTACCTATCCTTCCTCCATAACCCAGTGCCACCACAGGTCCTGTATCAGGGTCGAGCTGCAGAACCTACAGCTCTGCTTGACTCTTATTGTAAGGAAAAGCGTGAAAATGCCTGCATGGAGGCTGCTGTCTCCACACCTCACTGCTAGACCCAAGCTCCATTTTGCCACATCCCAAAGCCCCACCTTTCTGATCTTCTGTCTTTATATTACTTGGGACTTGTCTCCCTCCCACAGGAGCCTCCCATCAGGCTACATAAAAAACAAACAGCCTCATCAAAGACCATCAAGTCCTGACAACAGGCAGAAATTGCAAAAGCAAAAATATGTTCTGGTTTTCAAGTATATAGCCTTTTTCCACTCTCAGAAGCAACCAAAAGCTACCTTTCTAGGCCTCCCAGAAGAAGATGGCTGGGAAGGGCTTAGCCCTGAAGCAGTGACCCATCATTACTCCAAAAACTGCCTGCCACAGTCAGGCAACTGAGGAACAGAAGGCATTTCTATGAGGGCTACACCTTTTCACTGGAACCACTGTACAGTGTCCAAGTGCCAGACAGAATTATGGTGACTTCTTGCCCCTTATTTTAAAGTCTGCTTCCTTATGGTTTTGATTTGTTCCTTGATGTGTTTGCTTGTTCCTGCTTATAAGAGATGACTCTTCCTGCTTATAAGAGATGACTCTTACTTCATTTGTTATGTGAGTTAGAGGGAGGCTGTATCAATCAATCAAAGCCTGTAGAGTAAGCAATCCAATCATTGATTAAATCTTGCTTTCAGTGTGGAATTCAGCCTGAAGGAACTTACTCTTTTAACAGAAACTCATCATAAAGTTAGGAAGAAAAGAAGACTCTCCTTTTGTGTTGCTATATTTTTTAGCACAAACCAAAAAATCATAGATATCTTTAAGATTTTGCCTGTCAAACATGTTATTATCCCTGGCCTCTGCTTCTGAACTTGTCATCCATGTACAGAAAAGGTATACCAAGAAGAAGTCTTCTAGACAGACCCACTGAGACAAAACAGTACGTGTTCAGCATGCATGGGCACCGTGACATTTTATTGCAAAGATTTTGTGAATCTAACAAGTAGGATGAAGAATAAAGTGGGACACCGTGTCAAATTGTGTCACTCTGACACGACCTGAACATTATACTCTAGCATTCTAATAATCTCCATCGTGGATCAGCAGCCCAACACTGGGGTAGGACTCCACATTCTGCAGGACTTTGCTCTTCTGATGCCAGTAATCCACTCCGAGCTCCTAAGGCTGCTGCAGGAAAAGGTTGCTGGAGAATCAAGCAGGGGAGCATTAGGGGAAATTGGATCCCTCTGAGATGAGGGTAAGGACTGTAGGAAAGCAGAATAAAGGCAGGGGGAAAAAAAGAAAAAAGAAATAATATAAAAGGCTTTCCAAAAAGTGGGAAAGTAGGATGGATATTCCCTGATCAGAGAATGACAAAGAGACAAAAGAGAGGCAAAATCCTCATGATGACAGAGAAGTGCTCTGGGTGTTTTGCTAAGAGTATTTCTTCTCCAGAGCAATGCTGCAATGGCTAGATCAGAGTTACTTTTGTTGAAAGACATCTCATTACCTAAAATTTCTTACTGTTTAGAATAAAGTTCCATATGCTTCAGTTGAAATACCAAAAAAAATTCATATCTACACATCCTCTTGAAAACCAGAAGACTACTGAATTACTTGTATGATAGTAGCCAGAAATTGTTCCAGTTTCCTCTGAGACATAATGATGCGTTTGAACGCATTTTTACATGATTTTCATCTACAGCGGGGATGACAATATAGTGTCAGCCTTTTTCAGTCGATGGATTTGTCAGTCCATAAATATATATTAGGGAATATTGGGTGGTAGAGGCAGGTTTCTGCAGTCCGTTGACATAGTGTGCTCAGGACTGGAGAGCAGGCAGGGTGACAAAGAGCTGTCAGTGAGTTGCAGCATGTCCTATACAGCTTGTGACCACGACGGTGACTGCTGCAAGTCAAAATATTCCCCTAAAAGGCGAGAGGCTTTCTGTTTTCCCAGTGGAAAAGACCTTTCATGGATCACTAAATATAGCAAAAATTTCCATAAGTCTTACTGTAGTTATTATGAAAGTAGGTTCTCAATGGCTTGAGGTGGGTAATCAGATATAAGTCAGTATGCAAATGGAGCAAGTACAAATGCTAAAATTATAGCATTAGAATTTTGCAGAATATAATTATAAATAATTTTGTATATTTATATTTGTGTGTATACATACATAAATTATAAAATTTTAACATAACTTCTAAGTGCAGAACTCTTGAAACTTTTGCCTAAGGAATATGAAGATATATTAAAAAACACAGTAACTGCTGCAGAAACAAAAGTGCATCACAACACTACCAGTAATCACTAATACAGATTTTGTAATTGGGATAACAAATGAAACTGTTGTTCATTGAACTTGACCTGCTAGTAGCCAAAAAAGTATATATACTGTCAAAAACATATCAGTTCTTCCTTCATTGGGGAAAATAATAAAGAGAGGACATCTTTTTCTTTATAGTCATTAATGCTTCACTCTATGGAAACACCAAGGTATTTTATTAAGCATTACTACATAGATACAATCTGCTTGATTATTTTCAAGAGAACAAAGAAGCTGTGGTACTTACTTAAGAAAATAATTTTTAAAAAAGACATTCTGTGCATATGATTATGTATAATCATTTACAACTTCTATGCTAAATATTAATTTTCGTAGATATTATTGACTACAAATTAACAGAAAATGAGAATGGATATTTGCTCTCTGCTAACTACCAGCTTATATACAGCACAAGATTACAAGATGTGCTCTATCTACATCGTAATTTTATCTTTGAAGTCCTTAATAAACAATTTCAATCAGTCTTCTACATTTATGAAATGCATTTCAGCACTACAGAGATATTTCATTCTGGCAGCCTTGAACACATGGAAATACTGAGGTATATCCCCACAAGATGATTTTTCTCTATACGACACAGCCAAAAGGATTTTCAAGTATTTTCCACTTATTAGAGGTTGCTTTTGCACATTAAGGGAGAAATTTCCATGTTACATTTTTAAAGTTATTAAAGAGTAATAAAGCTGATGATGTTGCAGAGACATTCCTTATGATGTAGCAATATACATATATATATATATACTTATTTCCCAAGACACTAAAAGTTTTTTTTTATGATACAGCTAATTAAAACAGTCTGATCCTCCTGTTTATTAAGTATTGCAGCCACTGAAGTATAAAACAACAAAAAAAAAGAGTATTTATGAAAGATCATTGGGCCCTTGGGCCACAAATATGGCTCCTATTTTAAAAAGTAAAAGAAAAGAAGAGAAAAAAAGCAAAAAGGAGAAAAAGCCAGATAAAGTAAAGCAAGTAGAAGAGGTTTGGTTTTGTTCTTTTTTCAGGAAAATCTATGGGAGATTGTAAGTTGATTTGGCTACTTGTTTAAAGACTATTTTGTGCTGACAGATTCAATATAGGATGTATGTGTGTCTGTGTACCTGCGTGTACCTGCATGCTCACAGTTCAGTACTTCTGTTGGATAATGCCTGAAGATGTAACCTCATATCCTAGTACTCAAAAAATCAAAAAATCAAAAAATTCAGGACTTGTGTTGACTAGATGTCAATGAAAAATGAATACTTTCCTTAAATAACTAAATACAGATGGCTGCAGAGATCTGGAAAGTACCAGCTTTGTTAGGGCTAATCTGTACATTAAAATTTGTTTTGCTTGTACCTGTAAGGAGTATTTTACAAATTCATTAAATATAGAATATATGCCCTGAAATGCACTAAAACCAATTTTGTGCACACTTAATTATATGCACTATGTGTTATAAAATATTTTAAATAATACATTATGGTCTACAAAATCTAAGTTCTTTATGAGAGGTAGAAATATTGATAGTAGAAGGAAAAACAAATGAGTGACTAAGAAAACCTTTCTTTTTATGTTACTTAAAACATTATTTCCAAATTTCCAGGCACTTTAACTCATTTTCATGGAATCACCTAGTATTTTCGTTTGTGAGGGAACTTCTCGGCTCTCTC
>JAVCKT010096760.1:0-12580 GCA_032273925.1 Rhynchotus rufescens | reverse complement strand
TTTAATTTACGGTCCTGTCTCTGTCATCTTACCTCATTGGAAGCTGTCAGAGGAAGCCTCGAGTCTGCCAGAGCAGCAGCGTTAGAAGCGGAATCCAGGTCAAAGGATGTTTTCCTTCCTAACCATGTGGAAGTTGCTGGTGTTCCTCTGCCACAGGATGCCTTTAATTCCTCAGCAGCATTCCTGCACCTTTGTGCATGTCTCTCTTTAATGTTTTTAAGCATGAAAGAGTCAAAATGTAGAGGCATCTTTGATTTAGTCATACACGTTTTAGCTCTCTATGCACATAGTAATACTGCTTCTTGTGCCAAAAGTGAGTTTATTTTTTTAGACAGTTTAAACCTCTCAAAAAAAAAAAGAGAAATAAAAAATGTAGCATCGGTTTTTGCATCCTGCTTGCTGATTTATAGATACGAGCATGCCTGCTTGGTCTAACTAGGTTAATAGTGACACGTTCATGCATTATGTATGTCTGTATTTGTTACAAGTAAGGTAGGAGCATGGAGAATACCGTAGGTTTAAGAGAATATGCAGGTAGCAACATGAGAAGGAATTAATTTGAATGGGCAATCCTCCTGCATGCCTTTGAAAATAACCTGCTTTTTCTTCTCATCTTTCTTCAAAGTCTCTTCAAGGTTAACTTAACTGCACCTAAACTGCATGTGTTTAGGTGCAGTGCTTGAAATTTTAGGAAACAGGCAGAAGCATTTTGAGAGCAAGTTGATATTTAAATAAATATGTCTGTGTTAGTAGTTGAGGGTACTGCCATTTACTTTTTTTTTTTTCTAATTTGATAGGAAAAAAACACAGTTCTTAGCCCACAGCTGAGAAATGGCTTCGTCTCAGTTTGTGCCAAATCAGCTGAATTTGAACAATAATTAAAGTGAGGTTATGAAAGCATTGATCTCTAGGTTAGGCCTGTTAATATCAATAATGAGGCAGAAAGAAAACCTTGCATGGGTTGTGATCTTAAATGAGATCTTTCCTGCTTCTCTCTCTTCTCTTGGATAGAGATGCTTGGATAGCATCTCCCGTGAGCTCTGCATGTCTGTGTATTATGTCTGTACATGTTATGTTTTTGTCTATCTTTTTCCAAAATTCTTCCCTCTCACCTCAATCTTTTGTTCTGTAGACCTTTCCACCTACCTCCTATATATGCAAGATCAAGATGTTGCTCATTCCATTTTTATGGGCATTATTTTAAAAAGAAACATAGGCAGTTTGTGATTCAGTAGGTATCTGCCCTTGAATCTGTGATTCAGTAGGTAACTGCCCTTGATTTTAGGGCAGTTTTTCGAGGAGAGCAGGAGAGGAAACGTGAGCTGTGATAGTGGTTTAATAGAACAGATTGTCTGTAGTTCCTACCCCTTCTCCTACATTGTTTATTGCTCTCCAGTGAAGTTTGTTTGGCTTGTTATAGTTTAAACTCTGCCTACATACATGGCCCAAATCATCAAGGGTGGAAAGGGAACCTTTCAGTTGCTGGTACCTGCTGCTTAATGTCTTGTTCCTACTGTCCTTCTTAGACACCTTCCTTATCAAAATATTATGGTACCAATAGTCTAGAACTATGATTATTTTACTCTTCTTTTCTCTTGAATGAAGCTTGCTTTCCTCTGGGATTGCTTGCCAACTCTTAAATTCCAGGATGTCATAAAATACTTATGGAAAGATAAATGAAAACAGATATATTTCTTTCTGATATGTGCAAAATATCCGAATAGTTTCGCGACTATCTAGTTTTTCAATAGCCAGAGATCTTCCTCTTTGGGGTGGCCTGTATTATATTCAATTAGTATCCCCAGTGATTGTTAATAGAGCTGCTATCAAAGCAAGATGCTCTGTAGTGTGAGAACAACAGACAGGTTTTATCAAATAGGTTTGAAAAGACAGGAAAATAAACAAGATTAAAATATGTTAATGGCACTTAAATATATAAATACAGACAAATGGTATCATTGTTTTCATATAATTTAAACAGAGTGAAATCAGGACATGTAAAAATTAACAGCCTGATTTTGCAGTCACGGCTGGATGAGATAGCATCAATAATTCTGCTGGTTTCCTGCTGGTATGGCTTAAAATGTTTCCTGAGTAAGTGTAATTAGTTCACATTACCTCTGCCTTTGATTACAGGCTCCACTGAGAAATACATTCATAAAGCACTATTTGGAAAGTAATATGCAATAGTTCTTCTGAAACTTTCTGAAATCTGTCACTTGAGACTGCCTGCTCATTTTTCATTAAAATGTATTCATATTTTAATAGTTCTATAATATAAAACAATTTCTTTTATTATTAATGTAACATGTTGATGTATTTTTGTCACAGATTCAAAATATGAACAACATAATCACTTTTCCATTGGACAGCTTGCTGAAAGGAGATTTGAAAGGAGTAAAAGGGGTATGATTATCTCTATTTTTTTATATAAAACTATTGATGGTGCTGTAAATGTGTTTAGCTAATTATTAATTTTATTTGAGGGAAAGCATTGTATAATAAAGTAATAAATTAGCTTGAGGAACAGAAAAGTTCTGTGCGTGTATGTACTGAGTCACCCCTTCTCTTAGTGGTTTTAAATACAAGATACTTTTGGCTATGTATACAAAACAACATTTGGAAGGTTAAAAAGTAATGCTGAGGTGTAAAACATTCAAAGAAAAAGGTTTAAGAATTGATAATCTTACAAATATTTACTAGTTTAAGGGGATTACCGCTTCATTTTATTTAAAAAAAATATATATTTTGTTATATTTATATAGCATTCCAAACTTAAGGGAAACTTTACAGGTTATTAGGAAGTCTGAGTAAGGAAGTATAGGAATTTTCTTCACAATGCTGAAATGTGTGTGGGCCCTGAGGATATTTCCTGTTCCAAATAATAACAACATAGAACAAAGATGATAATATGTTTATAATAAATTTCAAAGCCTATAGCCACCAAACAGCCTTACTGACTTGTGCTTTGCTTAGTATGGAACAAACAGGAAACAACTGGCAGCTATTGTTCTGGGACACCAAAGGAAGAAGAAATGCAGACTAACAAACTAAAACGAACTAAAAATAAATGGTCTGAATAAGTTCCTGGAAAATGAAGAGCTTATTAGCAAGCCTGGCTACTCTTCATCTTCCTGTTGCCCACCACATTTCACTCCTCTTGGTCTTTTTTTTCTACTGCAAAATCAAGGCACTCGTTATAATACAGTGCTGCCCTGTGTGGTTCCTGCCTAGAACAGATGATAATTGAGTGCTGCTTTATTCAGTTTAGTTGCTGCTGGATGAGCCAGCTGATGTGTGGGAATCAGTTCCTGAGACCTCGTTGCAAAGTTTTTCTACTTCTGCCAATTAACGAGATCTCTGTAGTTGCTCTCTTCAACTTCAGCAAAATTTCAACTGCTGCACAAGCCTCAAGTGAAATAATTTTAGCACTTGTTTAAATTATTTTATCTGATTTTCTTTCTTCGGAAGCAAAACTAAGAGAATTTGACACATAAATAGGAGAATTCTGGATGACATAAGTCGTTCAGATGTAAGGATTAGTGCAGTTCCCTTTAAGCCTGTAAGATAAGCAGTAGCTGATTCCTTTTGGTAAATGACTGATTCCTTTAACTACAGTGGGATGGATCAAGTCCTTACCCAAGGCTATACCACAGCCTCAGGACCGAGGTTTTTCAGAGCTGGAATGCAGAAAAAACAGATGATTTTATTAACTGCACAGTATACACTTGATATGAACACATGGTTACATCGTGTGACACACCACAGTGTGTCAGGAGCTGTGCAATCCTAGAAATGCTTTTTAAAATACAAGTTTATTGCTTCTGTCTGTAATATTGCGTTTTCTGTGGGCAAGATTGCTTTTACATAGTTGTTGGGTGAGCTGTTCAAGTTCTTTGTTTTGCCAGGTAGTGCAAATGGCCAAGGTGTACCTTAGTCTTTAGAGTACCTGTTCTTTTCAGTAACTATTTTTTTTTTGTCTGTCCTGACAGGACCTGAAAAAACCCTTCGATAAAGCTTGGAAGGACTATGAAACAAAAGTGTACGTATCCTTTTAATAGTTATTTAAAAGAAAAGTGTAATTTGAAATCTAGAGATGGTCATTATTTAATATTAAGGGAGTTTCTGCCTGAGATGAAGAGTTGCTTTTTATTTTATATTTATTTATTTTTTTTTAAATCAGAGCTGCGTAAAATACAAGTGGGTACACATACTTGTTTCAAATTTTGTGCTCCATAATGTATAACTTCCTTCACAAGTACCTGGCCATTTTTGTGCCATGGCAATGATGGTTGGTATGTGGATGGTACCATCCAATGATGGATGGTATATCTGGTAGAGCAGTTTGGTTAATAAAGTTCCAAGTAATGAGCAGGATCTCCTTATTCTTTCATTTCAGTTGAGGAAGTTTTGCCCTAATTGGAAATAAATTTTTTCCTTTTTTAAAAGCTTCTGTGTTGCTACCCTGGAGTGTCAGTGTCTTTCTAGAGAGCAAACTTTGTGAAAATGCCTCTCTGGCTTCCTCTACTTTTGGGGGACAGTGATGGATAACTGAAGCTCTCTGCTCTTTGTCTTAGTCCTTAGCTACCAAATGTGCAGCAACATGGAATGTTCTTCATGTCCTTTGCACTTCTTTGTGTTGTTGTTTTTCTTACTTCTCTCCTTCACGGACTATTTCATTGTAATTAGCTAGTTTAATAAACAAAGGCAAGCTCCTTCAGCCAGAAGAGCACAGAAGAAATTATATACGTTATGCCTCAGCGTTTTCAAGAGCCTTAAGAAGCACTTACCAGGAGAATGCAAGTCAAGATTTAGTTTCAGGTTTGCTAGCCTAGAGCACTTGTAGTAACTCGATAAAGCTCTGCTTCTCGTGCAGTTTTATGAGACTGTGCTGAGGCTTTTGCATGTAGCAATGAGGTGCTAAGGCCCTTTGGAGTGGGTTTGTTCAGGGATGTGGTCCCCAGAACTGCACGTAGCTCCAAATCAGTTCATCACCAAAAACCTTTGTGAAACATACTTAATAGTTTGCCTCTTGCAAACTATTCTACATTTCTACAATTTTTTGCCAAGATTGGATGCCCTCAGATGATGTATTTTGTACTAAAACTGGGTGGATATCTATATAATTCTTGTCAACTATGTCTCATGTTGTGTGTCTGGTCCTTTATTCTAAGATACTTGTGTGAACATGCGTGTTTAAAAGAAAGCCCTAAAATTAGTTAACCCAAGAAACACACCTGTGCACTAAATCACTTGAAGACCTATGAGGTACCGAAATGAGCTGTGCTTATCTTAGGTGCCAGACTTCTCTGAGTTAGTTGATTCATCTAGTTGGATATAAAACTGTGCAGATTAAAACTAATCAGGTGCATCAAAACACTCAGTGGTCTCTGAAGTAGAATTTAATTAGCAGCTTTCATTCTTTATTCCTATATTAGGAGGATTGTGACAATCAGTTAAGTTTTGTGTCGGGTATGTGGCATCTTTCATCTTCTGAGATCTCCACATATCAGACCATTTCTGATGAATCACATCCAGAAGAATGACATGATATGACACCCTGTTTAGCATAAATAACTTACAGATCCCCAGCTAACTAGACAGCCTAAGAATCTAGAACGATATTTCTTTTTTCTTTTAATTAGTAGCACAAAGGCCTAATGATTCTCTGCAGTGTTTAATGTTCTTTATGTCTGCAGTGTTTCATGTTCTTAATGCCAGTGAACAGCCCCGTTTGGTGTCATGCCAGGTATCACCTGTTGAAGTAATGAGGGATTCTAAGGCTTGCTAATGCCAGTAGTTAATCTCTGAGGACAAGTCATAAAGAACAGGACTGTAATTTAGTACTGTTGTCTACCTGTGCTGGATTACTGTATTTGGAAGCCTGTTTTCTTATATATAATGCATTGCATAGTGATATTCCAAAATGCTTATGTGGAAGATTTAAAATAAATACATTTGCAGGGCTCTTCTGGGACATAAACCAACAACAGTCCTTTTCAGCTGTTTCAGAGACAGATACTCCCAAAATGCTTATTTTTTTAAACTCACCTAAACATATGAGAAATGAAAATGCTAAAAGAAATGTATTTGAATCTTTTTATTTTGGGATGCTCACCTGAGCTTAAGAGCAGCAGACAGCTGGAAGAGTTGTTGTATACATTCAGCCCGTGAAAACATGTGTGGTTTTGCTTCTCTCTCTGGGACCGAATCCAATGCTGCTTATATTAGATAATGCATTTTTTTTCTCCTTTCAAGCAATACTCTTTTAAAAACCTGCTTTCTGACTTAGTTTTCAAATAGGACAGGTTGCTTTTTGCATTGTAAGGAGATACTGTTTTCCATGTTACCTCTCTCGTCTCTGTAGGTTGTGTAATGAATGAAGCACATCTCCTTGACAGGGCTTACTTGTAAACCACTTATTTCTCAGATTACTCAGCATGTAAAAAGTAAAAGCAACAGAAATTCACCAGGAAATTCCTTCCTTTCTGTAATATTTCCAAGGAGTGGCCTGGGATACTTGCTGTGTGCTCTAGTCTTTTCAAGCAGATAGATGAAAGTCCCACATCAGTATTCTAGAGTTTAAAGCTCTTCGTCTAGCCTGTTAGACTCCTTCACTTTGATCAAGACAAAAGGATCATCTGCTTGAGCCTTGGTGTAAGCGGAATACCAGGTACAGGCAAATTATTTGATACAAAGGGCTTTCTTCTCTCCACACCCCTCCTTCCCCTCAAAAAAAAAAAAAAAAAATTGAAATTACTTATTGTGGTTTAAATCTGACAGTTAGGACATGTTCTTTTTCAATGCAGTCTACAAAGACAAGACCAGTATTTTCTTGTGGCTCTTCTGCCTTCCTTGTTTGGTGATCCCATTGCCTTTTTCACTGTGTTACCATAGGTAACTGCATGCTCACACTGTATGCATATCCAGGTAGGTGTGCTTAGTTATCTGTCTTTTCCAGTGATAATATGTGAATATTTGTCTTTTTCCCCTCCTCTTACTCTTTTCTTTTTTGCTTGGCTTAATAAACAGCTCAAATCTTCCAGTCTGCTCTTTGTTAGCATACATGTTTGCTCAAACCATACCTGTTGATTGCATTTCTTAGTCATCTGTGCCACTAAGCACCAAATACCAAAGGAGTATTTTTATAGTCTCTGGAGGAGTGTATGCTCTGGAATAAATACAGCTTGTTTCCCTGAATATCTCATCTCTTGCTTCCAGTTTAGTTATGGTCTATCAGGTTTTAATACATCCGAATGACTTGTCTGAAAAGAAATTCAGTTAATTCTAGGATGGCATTTGTTTTGCCCTTCTCCCAGAGCAATTTCTGAGCTGCTTTGAACTCTATCTGTAATGAAGTGTGTTTTAAATATGTGCATCTCCAGTGTTCCTTGGTATAGTAAAGTTGAGATCCAATCTTAGACTCTTGCACCACCATCCATAGCTGCCAATTGTTCTGGCAACTTTTTCTTGCTGTGGATACGTAACTCCTTAGGTTATTTTCCTCAAAACACAGTGTTAGTCACCAGTTTCCTATAAAAGAGTGTTTATGTCCTGTAAATCTGCAGAGGGTTCTTACAGGAGAGGCCTGTTCGCAGTTCCTTGTTCTTCCAGAGTGCTGGTGTACAGGGCTGTGCCTCAGCCTTCCATCTGCACTTCTTTGCATCACCTCACCTGAAGTAACTAAGTGAAGCTGGGTGGTTTTTCTGTCTAACTTGAAACTGTTCTGAAAGCAGCTCCATGGAGAGGGACCTGGGAGTCCTGGTGGACACCAAGCTAACCATGAGGCAGCAGTGTGCCCTCGTGGCCGAGAAGGCCAATGGGATCCTGGCTGCATCAGGAGGAGTGTCACCAGCAGGTCAAGGGAGGTGATTCTGCCCCTCTACTCAGCTCTGGTGAGGCCACACCTGGAGTATTGGGTGCAGTATAAGAAGGATATGGAGCTTCCCAAGAGGGTCCAGTGGGAGAGCAACAAAAATGATTAAGGGACTGGAACATCTCTTATATGAGGAGAGACTGAGTGAATTGGGCCTGTTTAGCTTGGAGAAGAGAAGGCTGAGAGGGAATATAATTAACATGTATAAGTTCGAAATGTAGGAAGGAAGGGGCCAAGCTCTTCTCAGTGGTGGTCGGTGACAGGACAAGGGGAAATTGGTATAAATTGAAACACAGGACGTTCTATCTCCATATGAGGAGGAACTTCTTTAGTGTGAGGGTGATGGAGCAGTGGAAAAGGCTGCCTGGGGAGGTTATGGAGTCTCCTTCTCTGGAGGTGTTCAAAACCCACCTGGATGTCATCCTGTGCCACATGCTGTAGGTGTGCGTGCTTGAGCAGGAAAGTTGGAATAGATAGTCTCTAGAGGTCCCTTCCAACCTTAAACATTCTGTGATTCTGTATTGGTTTTTCAGTGGCATTTCAAAGACCTATATAGATCTAAATAAGTATCTTCTTTCAAGTTGAATTTTATATAATGTATTTGCTAAGGATCTAACATGAAAATCTGAGAATTCATTCCAGTAGGTTTACACTGTAAAATGATAGTAATTGGTGTATTTTCAGTGGGCAGATCTTTTTCATATTAAGATCACTAATATTGTTGTCACCAATGACATTGGAACTTGGGAAGACCAGACATTTTGCCACTTGTTTTTCTCAGATATATTTTTTAGTGATTTTAACATCTAAGTCGAAGAAAATAGCTAGTAAAATCTGAAAATAATCCTCTGAACATTCCTGCACATTCCAAGAGATAATTAGATGTACAGTCTCTCTTACAGACCCATAGAGAAACATGGAAAAATAGTCCTGAAGTAGATGACTCTGCTCTGTCCTTGTGTCCCCAAGCAGGTTCAACTATATCTGTATTTTTCCTAGTAGATATATGCCTTAACAGCTCTAAGAAAGTTCTATGAAATGGAGAGCACAGCCATGTCAATTTGTTTCTGTACTTCATTTCAGTAAAGTTTCTCTACATGTCTATTCCAATCTTTCTCACTGAAATTTAATCCAGTTAGGTCTTCCATCCTCACTAGATATAGGAGAGAATATTGCTCCCGTCCTTTCTGTGATAACTTTTCTAGTAGATAAAAGCTGTTTCATCTGCCTCAGTCTCCTCTATTGCCATCTAAACAGATACTATTCCTTTATTTACCAGGTTTCCAATTTGCACTGCATTTTCCAAATATGTACATATAATTTTAATTTTAAAGCTCTGATACATAGTATTGGATACTATTACTGCCACTGGATGCTGCAAAGATCCAATCCAAAAGTATCTCATTACTTGGCTTATCCACATTCTCCCCCTTGGTCTATTTGGGTTTTTCATCTATGTTTTATTTTCTCTATCTCTGTTGAGTTTCTTCTTCTATTCTGACTTAAAGGAATTTTGCCTTACAAAATAATCAGAAGTATCATCATTGAACTGATGTTTTCAATTGCATCTGAGCAAGAAGTTCCCTTGCCAATGCAGTATTTTTCCAATTTTATTTCCTAATTAAGTGTTCTATAATTTAAGGGTGGGCAGCATGCTCCTCATCTCCTGTTTCTTTTAAAGATCAAAGTAATTCATTTCAAATAAATCTCAAATTCTCTGTGTGAGGTTAATTTTTCTCTTGGAAAACGTTGACATTATATGCCCTTAAAATAATCTTTGTCTTAAACCTTTCATTTTTAAGGCTTCCTCCTCCAATTCATTTACATTTAACTTGTCAAGTGAACCATTAAGGCTTGCCCTGAAGGTTCTAATTAACTCCATTGAGGTTGGGAGAGCACTTGGAAATACAAATGCTTAGCATCTCACAGATGGATCAAATACATATTTGGAATAAACTGTCATTACTCCTATTGATTCAGTGAAGCATTACCAATTTTAACTAGTTAGGTTTTACTCAAGAAATCTACAGTCTCTTACAGGATCAAGAGACTATCAATAAACTCCTACTGATGTCGGATAGTATTTTGGATTCAATTCTGTTGAAGAAATTCTGTGGAGAAATGAATTGTGACAAAAACACAGCATAGAGACACTTACTGGGCTACCAACTTCAATGACGTGTTAAACATAGTCCTTTAAAATGAAAAGAGGTGAGGATTGCAAGCTGGCTAGAAATGTGTTCCATGTAGACATCATAAGGCTTCGAGCAACTTAAAGGGTGTTTATCAGAAGCATTTCCATTAGCAAGTAGACCTGATGATCTTTATTTGTTCTTCCTTTTTTTTCTAAGTGCAGTTCAAGAGTAAACTCAAGACAGCTATTATTTTTTATTCGGCTTTGGGAATAATCTAATGTTGGATGCTCATTAGAGAATTATGAAATCAAGGCACCTAACTATTAGGCTGTTTCAATTTAAGTCTGTCACTGAACATGGCCCAAAGTACTGTTTTGCTCCTTCTCCCTATGCCCTTCCAGCAGTACTCAAGCTCCCTCACAGAAAAAGTCAGGACTTGTTCCTCACAGTTTGCACTATTTTGTTACACTGTAATCAAAAGTTATTTTATTGGAATGCCTTGACATGCTTATAACTTTTCTCAGATTTGACTTCATCACTTAAAGGTTCGGGAAAACATTTTTGGAATTAAATGCATATCTAATATCCATTGGTATAATGTATGAATAGTTAAAACAGTGATTTCTGTTTACTACAGATACTTTCTAGAGAAGACACCTTGTTAGATCAAGTATTCATAACTATATTCATTGCAAATAGGAGCTAGATGTATTGATGAAGGCTGTAGATTCCTATAATAGTGTATGAGGTTTGTGTGAAAAACAGAAAAAAAATGTTAACATTGAGACATTTACTTATGACTTATATACTTCTATGCCACAAGATTAACTTGCTTTAAAATTCCTGTTAACAGCAAAAGTCAAGCTTCCATATTACACTTTCTTTACCATTCTTTGCAATCAAATTCTGTTCACCCATACTCTTAAATAGCTAGGAAGTTTGTGGCTAATCACCCATGTCCTTCTACTTTCCTTTCTTACATGAAGATTACAGAGAAATGGAAATAAAACTACATTATGTGTTGTACAAAGCATTAACTTATTGACAAAGCAAGAATCTACAGTGGGAATGATTTATCAGTGATAATTTTATATGTGATTATAACTGGTGAGGTGATGGACTGGAATCACTAGGTTATTTTTGAAGATGGATTCCTCTTCAAGTGGAATTGCTTATAGTCTGTGAAATGATTTTATGACATTCATCTTTCATCCAGCATGAAATTTTCTCTAAATAATCTAGAAGGCTCTTGTTATGACATACGTAATGAAACTCTTGGAATGAAACCTGAATAACTGTCTGTCCTAGGTTTTAATAGCAGTTTATCAGTGGCCTGTCATATATACTAGAAGATTTAGCCTGTATAAGAAATTATATTATATTATTATTATATATTATTATTCTATTATATTATTATTCAAGATATATTATATCTTGAAAAGAGCACCAACAAGGAGATACAAGCGTTTGATCCATCTGTTCTAGGAGTGCCCCCTGCAAGCAAGAGAAGGTGCTCTTTTTTCTCTGCCTAGTCTTTCTTACAAGAGAAGCAGGACTGATATGCATAGTCTCATCAGAACAAGTTCATTTGTTGCCTTACTTTGGGCTATGGCGATCAAGTGTGGGACTGCCTGGTAGATAGACCCAGGCAGTACAGGTCATGAGATATGCCTACCTTAACATTCCTTTTCCCACTTCTTGCTTCTAGTTTTTGCTCCCCTTCCTCTGCTTCAGATCTCTCCAAATAATCAACATGCCCTTAAGTATTTTCTGGTCCCAATACTGCTACATCCTTAATTGCTAGGGCCTGAACAACAGGCCCAAGTAGAAATGGACTTACAGATAAATATGGCACTGCCTTTGTAGAAGTACATAAGCTCACTTGTAGACCTACTCATGCTAACTTGCATGTAGGCCTGACGGACTGTATATGCTAACCTGCATGGAAGCTTATCAAATTGTAGCTTTTATATGTTCTTCTGTAACTGCTTTCGACCTTGAAGGGAACCCTCCCATCCAAAGCCTGGGCTCTAGCAAAGTCCCAATCCTGGATGACAGGGAAAGTATGCTGCACCAGATGCTACCACTCACAAAGAAAATGCAAGTTATCATGATTTGTTGATTTGGCTTTTATAAAACCTGGACCCTCTTTGCTGCAGCTCTGGAGACCTCACTTACAGGTGGATGCACCATGTAAGACCTCCCAATTGCCAGGAAGGTTCTCCAAATCCTCTCTGCAACAGGGAATCCCTAGAGTTTGTGGATCTGGTTTACGATAACTTATTTGGCAATTGGTGTATCTTTTTCTAAATCATTTTTTTCTTTCTCATATAGTAATGGTTATGTGCATTACCTTGCTTATTTTGTCTGTTGCTAAAATCAAGCATGTAGCAAGCTTATTCTTTTGTTAAATGTGTATTTCTGTATTGCCTTAATATTAATAGTAAAACAAGACCATTCTTTCCATTGGTGTCTGGTTCTTTCTATTGTGCCTTGCCCAGCTTTGATGGACAAAACACATCCATACTCATGTTGGATTTTACCAAGGTGTGCTGCTGGCCTTACAAAT